>SNQJ01S0062319.1:104101-124770 GCA_010110895.2 Picea sitchensis
CAAAGTGAAAAGCGTCCATTGTAGGGCCAATTGTCAGTATATCAGCATATCGGGATTCGGTGGATCGCGAATCCTGAGGACAAGTACATTTCAGCATTGGAAAGTCCAAAAACCCAACAAGAGATAAGGCTACAGTCTTGTGAGATAGTGGTCACGTGGGTCAGGAGTTTAGCTAGAAGGGATAACACGTAAGGGACCATATCGGTGAGTTAGCTCATTGGAAATCGGGGATTCAAGAGAACAAGGAACTCTTGACATCGGGGATCACGAAACCCCGAAACCCGAAAGTATATGCATTTCCCATTGTGGAAAGAGTAGCGGTCGTATACAAAGGCTGTGACAGGGAGAGAAGGACCTTTGGATTAGGTTTTAATAGAGATTTCAACAGGGTATCTAATGAGCTGCTTCGGCTCATAAACTGATTGAACGATCCTGTGAGCGGACGTGCTTGGGAGTGCGACTGCATCACTTCCCATATCGGAATTCGTAGATTTGAATGATGAAGAGTCTTGGAGTCATTGCACTTCAAACTCCCGAGTACCGAAACCCCAAAAAGATCCATGCCATTGGATCAAGGGAGGCTTACGACCATCGATCTCCCTTTGGAGGGAAACTTTGGGGACCTCGGAAGTTTCAGGGATTTGAATGGGGAAAGGTAGAAGTCATGTATCCCGTTTGGACACCGTATAAGGTAGAATGGGGATTTGATAAGCTCTTGGTTGGCTTAAGCACGTGGACACCGTATAGGGTCATGTAGACAAGACCCCAAGAGAGAAACTTGCCCCTCGCTAGCCCCGTCGAGGTTTGACGTTTCGTTGTTTCAAGCTTTGGGGTTTGCAGAGTCGAGTGACTCGACGTTCCGGTAGCACTGAGTCACGGAGTGAGAAAAGACACCATGCTGATTTGGTCCATAGTCGTGAACTAAAATCATATGGAGGTGGAATAAGGAAAGAGCTAGCCTATTCTAAGCCCCGTAGGACTTCGGGGATTCTGATTGTTGAGAAATCAATGAAAAGTTTGATTTGCGTAGTGGGTGTCTGACAGGCTAGTGGCTAGGTCTGGAACATTTGTTTGTGCAAAACCCACTATACCATTGACATGTGGGTTGGAATTTGGATTTTCCAAATTGAGAGTGGATTGTGGCGTGTTTAGCATAATATCATAGAGCATGCATGATTTAGAGTATATAAGCTCTAACTCTTTCTCCCGAAATATCGCTTGTTCCTCTGAAAACACTCATGAAGCTGCGACATCCTTCAAAATATACGGGAGTAAGGATTTCATGAACCATTCGAGGAGGAACTCCGATGGGACTGTAGCCTTAATCAATATATTCTATCTCCTCCTTTCTTGAATGTGATCACAAATTTGTGTGGCATTGTATTGTACAAAGTTAGCCAACAATTTTGTCATGGAATCGTACCAGACAAGGAGTTGGAAGTGGTTCAAGAAAACCATACTTAAATCACTGAATGTTGACTACTCCCCCCTATCAAGTTCAATATACCATTCGGTAGTGCCTCCAGTGAGATTATGTTGGAACAAACACAATATGATCGAATCATCATTTAACAAGTTGGACAAGCACAAGAAGTGGAATGTCGTCACATGGTCCTACGGGTCTTCGTTGCTTTTCCCCTCAAACTTTGGAATTTCTGAAGGTAACTTAGTCAAAACCATAGGTCATCTAGAGTAATGACAAATAGGATATTTCATCAACTTGGACGAATTTGGAAAATGAAAAGTTACCGGAAACGATAACCTAGGTCACATAATTGGTTGATGAGCGGCCTAAAAAGAAGGTCCTAGCTTGTAACTAACACTAAGTTGCCAGATTTTTTGTTCTATTGAACTATATATTGGAATAAATCCTTATGGCCTTTGGTTAAATGAAATAAAATGTCCACCTACCTGGTTCCCAAGAGGAAAACTGAGGTTACCTCCAGTGGACCCCCAATGTAAAGGAAGAAATCCTCGCATGGGGGTGGACTGACCAAGAAAGGGGTTTCCCCCTTGAGACATCCCTTTTAAGGGATTCCATTTTCCTTTGAGA
This sequence comes from Picea sitchensis, assembly GCA_010110895.2. Classification (NCBI taxonomy): domain Eukaryota; kingdom Viridiplantae; phylum Streptophyta; class Pinopsida; order Pinales; family Pinaceae; genus Picea; species Picea sitchensis. Next base: position 106,155 of record SNQJ01S0062319.1, read on the forward strand.
GAGGTACTCCCTGAAGGTTCCCCTAGATAAGAAACAAGTACTTGACAAGGGGTGGGTTGACCTTGGAAGGGGTTGCCCCCTGTCGACACTGCAAACATGGTGAAAAGGTTTCTCTCAAACCCATCATAAAGTGTGAATAGGGTCAAAGTTGATGGAATACTAGCATATTGGGATCCTCTACCCACAGAGGCTCCCCAACCACATGCGAGGTTAGGGGTGAAAAATGGAATGGGTCCACTTCTGACAAAGGACATGATGGAGAAATGTGACCTATGCCCTAATAAAGGGCTTGGTAAGGAGTTGAAATGATCCTTGCACCAACATTAAATGATTGGGATGTTGGATAAGAAATAAACAATGTGTTAAGAATTCCCATCGATGACATTCCATAAGAGAAATCATTTTTTGTTGACGCAAAAGATGTTGATGCACTCAAAACTCGAGTGGGACTGACAACCAATGAGGCAATGTTGTTGGTTGTCATGACCATGGTGGATTGAACCAAATTTGTCATTTGAGCTGACATACCAAGAGGAAATATCCCCACGGTAATGATCGTCGAGGTGGGAGTTGCAAGGGCTCTCAACCCTAACACTAGAGAAGTGTTTTCCATAATGGCCTAGTAGAGAGGGATACTATCAACAAATTTTGATCCTGGAGGTGGAATTCAGATGACCCAAAATTGGAAAGACGAAGGTAATGGAGAATTAGTGTGTGGAGAAAATTCTTCAGCTCCAAGATCCTCAACAATTACCTCTTCAAGTTCTACAAATTTGACTTCTGGAGAGTTATGGTCTATAATCTTAGTTTGACCAAACGATAAGAAAGTGCCATAATTATCACTCTGACGCCTTTGTGGGGGAAGATGAGAATTATTTCTAATCTCTTCCTCAGGTGGAAGGCCTTCAATTCTCCTCGATCTTCGAGTTCATAGGTTTTCCAGTTGGAGTGATTATCTCTCGGTGCTAATTGACTTTCCTTCCTAAGGTTAAACTACCTTCACCAAACACACCACTAAAAATCCCTAAAGACAAGATAGACAAAAACAACATTGTCAAAATTCCGACTCAAGTGGATTAAGCCTTCGAACTGGAAAAATAACAAAGTGAGCCCGGGGCCTCCTAGATGAAGGCATGGGTTGATTAAGTCTCATGGAACAATGAATGGAGGTATGAGAAGTAGTTATTTACCTCCATAGATCAACCTTATGTAGTGCAATTACCCATTCTTTGTGGGGCACCCTCCAGCAGTATTGAAGTGCCTGATACAAAATATACCCTAGGTACTACGAAAAACCTCCACAGTCACCTTGTGATTTACCTAGGAAGAAAAACTAATTTTACCATCTCCCAGTCAGTTCATGATGGGTATAGTTGAGAGTCAAGATCAAATGTGTGGGTAGGGTAGCTAAGACCGAAATTCTTTCGAAGGATTGTCTACAAAGGGCCAGTGTCACTTCAGAAAATCTCAAACTAGGTGCGAAGTTACAGAGGATCGACACCAAGAGGGCCAGTATCACTTCAAGAAGAATGCAACCAAGTTGAAAATTCACAGAGGACTGATGCCAAATGAGTCAGTGTCACTTCAGGAAAAATCCCCAATATAGGATATATCCACTATGTTTGTTCCAACTTTGGAGGGGAATCTCCTCGACAATTCCTTACACGACCTTGTGTTTAAATCCTGTGTTAGAGGAGCTTCCATAACAACTTATATGAAAAACTCGGTTCTACATTCCCTATCTCAGAAACTTATGTTTGTTTAGTGGCATTGGAGAAATTTACTCTCCAACCTATGCAAAGGCCCTAGCCTAAACTTGTTGGTTTACTTTAGAAAAATCAATTTTTTCTAATAAACTTTAGTTATTCGTTCATTTTAATGGGTTGATTTTACTCAAAAGGGGTGCACATGAAACTCTAGTGATGTTTAGACTAAATCCAAAAGAAATGAAATATAAGAACACAAAAATAGTTTCTTCAAGTGAAAATAGATGCAACAACTCTTATAAAGAAAATTATTTCCTTTTCTCAGATGAAAATAAGAGTTTGAGTGCAATATTTAGAACACTTCAAGATGCAAATGCATACAGGGATGAAAAACTTGTACTACTAGATTCTTTTCTTTTTTGATAAAAAAGGATACCACTACCAAAGAATAATGAAACTATGTGAATCATAAGTAACTACCTCTTTTCTTGCAAATATGACATGCAAGGGTTCGAGAAATGAGAAGTAAACAAACAATCATACTTTTGTTTTTATATTTTTCGTTTACAAAAGAAAAAATAAGCATAGGAATGAATTTTATTTTTTTTTCTTTTTGAAACAAGGAAGAAATCAAGAAAAAAGACAAAAATCATTCAACCAAGACCCCACTGAAAATATAATGAATATGGAAATGTAGAAAAACAAGGCTATTCTTTCAGTTTACCTAATAAACCTTATACTAAATAATCTAAGCAAATCTTTTAATCTTTTCTACACATCAAGAATTCAAGAATTAACAGAGAAAAACCAAACAAAGACTCAAGATAGTCCAACTAACTGATCAAACCAAGCATTCAACCCAGAAAGGAAAAAAAATATTAAAAACTTCAACTTCACATAGGTCCACGACTGTTACTAGTGCAACTCACAGATATCTGTGGGATGTAGAGATGCAACTCATAGATGTATGTGAGCTACAATTATGAAACACATAGATGGATAGGTAAGGTCATAAAATAAAAAAGGTCCACTCAGAGACATAGGTCTTCGGGACTTAACAACGGGTCCTTTAAGGCTAAAAGAATTCGTACAATACTCAAAAACCAATAGAAAAAGACAAATAAATCAAGCCAAGACACCTCAATCAAACTAACCCAACTAGGAGTATCCCCAGCGGATTCACCAATTCTGATTAAGGGATTTTCCCCCTGTGATCTTAGTTCTGGATCAAAACAAAGAAAGACTAAATAACAGAGACAACGGTCTCCCCTCAAAGACAAGAACACAAAATCTAAAGAAATAGCTACTTAAACTAGGAGGAAGTAGGGATAGAGAAGAGAGAATAAATTGCACCTTGTTCTCCCGTCTGATGTCGATCCCTACTCCAATTCATTGGAGAGATCATGATATTCTATTGGAACTTTCCTGTAAGATATGTACAATAATAAGGGTTGCAATGAAAGTAGTTATACAATCTAAAGCATGTTCACATTATATGTAATATTCATAGTAAGTATAGAGATGAACATACATTGAATACAAAATCTAAGGGAAAACAAACTCTTTTATTATGGGAAAGTGGAAAAGGTAAGTTACAACCTTGTCCAGCCTTTAGGCACCATCTTGAAGCCAATAGTATGGGTTCCTCTAGGAATCCTCAAGTATCAAATCAACCAATGTAATTTTTTTCAATAACTTAGAGAGAGATAAGGAGACACTCTTTATTCATATAACATGAAAAATAAGTTTTTTTAAATGATGTTCCATACTACATGGGATGTTGCTCACAGAATTATAGAGAAGGGAGGCTTGCTAGATGATGGAAGTATAAATTTGCATAAAAATACTTGACCTATCCTTAGCCCTTAATTATTGTTTTATATATTCCCAAAGAGGTCTAGGAAGTTAGATTCCTTTGAGTATGGGCCAGATTCATTGGAAAATGAGTCCAACCAAAAAACCCTCCCGAAAGCACATAATTATTTTATTTTTCACAAATTTTGAGGGAATTCGCAAGTCCCAGTGTTGGGAGATGCAGATGTCTGCATGTTTCACTAGAGAAACACGTGGATATTCTCTTAAGGCATGTTTTTAAAGTGATTTTTGAGAGATCCTTTGGGGAAAAGTCTAGCAAATATTAGGAAAGGGTTAAGCCGTGGCCCAAACGCATAGGTGTGGCATTTTGTGCTATAACATGTAGAGGTAAATATATCAACACCCAAGTAATGTTTTTTATGAGACACTAATAATATTGATGATAGTAAGTTTATATCAAGTCTCATATTTCTGATCTAATGCTCCACTCAAAATCTGCAGCAATTTGGAAATTACAACTTTGTCTTTTTTCACCCCTTTTTCTAGACTTGAATTTTTAGCCAAACTTGTTATCTCCCAAATTGAGAATTTATAAAAAAAAATCACTTTAGAAATGTTATTTATTGGATGATTACATGAAATGTCAAGTAATTTTTTTTTCCATATTTTCCATCTAGGATCCCTTTTTCTCCTCTAAAAATCCCCAAAATCCCCCAAAAGTGGCTCGAAATAATGGATTTTGTCCTATTTTGGAATCTCCACTCCAATATCCTTGGAATACAACCAATCCCTTCACAAATTATTTTCATGTCTTTTATTATGACATCTATACAAATTTCATAAATAATAGTTCCCCTACCACTGAGCTTAACCCCGATCTTCAAAACCCTATAATTTGCATTTTCTGGCAAATCAATGCATAATTAGCGAGTGGACCTCATTGGAATTTATGTATCCCCTGAGAATGTAGATAAAATCCATAAAAAATTACATTCATTTGATTTATTTTTCACCCTCTATGGCCAAAATAAGAAATCGTCTCTAGACTTTGTTTTTTTTAACATAGGATATTTTTTGCATACATGTCAGTCTGTAGATGTGATAACTAATGTGGCACATTGAGTACACATGGAACCTTGAGGGAATTCCATGTCACCCCTCCAGTGACTCTAGCACCTCCTCTTCATCCTCCATCATAACCTCCTCTCTCTCTCCTCCCCCCCCCTTCGTCTGTCTTCCCTTCTCTTCCCTTTCGCTTCAACGTGTAAGTGTCTATTTTTGTACATGTGTTTGTAAATGCAGATCCCTTTAGTACCTATATACCCTCCTAGAAACATGAATAACTGCATATGGGACAAGGGTCCAACTTTTTCTACCATCCTTCCACGTGACACCCCTTTATTGGTTGTGGAGATGGGTGGGTCCCATCCAACACCATTTTTCCTCAGCATGCATGACTTGCCCATTCTTCTGATCGGATGATGGATATCAAATGAGATAAATGACTCACATTGATATGAAAGGTTTAGTTATAGGGAGGTTAATAGTGCATAAACCTTAGATACTACCAAACCACCCTTTGCTACGGGTCACCCCCACATTCATTTAAGAGGTTTGAAGACTTCTCAAAACAATTTTAAAAACATTTGACTTCCCTTCTCTTCCCTTTCGCTTCAATGTGTAAGTGTCTATTTTTGTACATGTGTGTGTAAATGCAGATCCCTTTAGTACCTATATACCCTCCTAGAAACATGAATAACTACATATGGGACAAGGGTCCCACTTTCTCTACCATCCATCCACGTGACACCCCTTTATTGGTTGTGGAGATTGGTGGGTCCCATCCAACACCATTTTCCTCAGCATGCACGACTTGCCCATTCTTCTGATCGGACAATGGATATCAAATGAGATAAATGACTCACATTGATATGAAAGGTTTAGTTATAGGGAGGTTAATAGTGCATAAACTTTAGATACTACCAAACCACCCTTTGCTACGTGTCACCCCCACATTCATTTAAGAGGTTTGAAGACTTCTCAAAACAATTTTAAAAACATTGGATACCACTTATGGTTTTGGAGCTATACCCCCTCACCATCGTGGAATCTATGTTAATATTAGGATTTCCAACTTTACACTGTGGAATTTCATGTCACCACTTCCACGTCTTCTGACACGTGGCCTCCAAATCATCAAGTGCAAAATTTTCCAAATTTTTCCAAAAATTAGGAAAATTCCCAAATTTTAAAAAATGCTTATTTTTATAGTTTACCCCTCGATCACCATGGAAATTTGTATCTTGGATTCCCTTGGGAAAATTTGACTCTGCAAAATGCTAACTACCACAAGTAGGATCAACCCTTCTATGATTTTGGGCATTGTTGGCATAGGGGAAGACCTAGGGTTCAACGCTACAAAAATGCACCAACAAAACCCTACCTACCGACCCTTTCGGCAACACCTACGAAGTAGATGAAGTCTCACTTGAGGTAGAGGCAAGGGCGGTTGCAGGAATCAGATGTCTGCAACCTTAGCTGGGACACAGATATGTGATTCTAACACTTAATAGAGAACTTAGACGTAAACATTCATCAACATTCAGTTCTTAGTAACAACACATACAAACCTTAATTACAGAGCATCATAGTATTCAACCAGATCCACATCTAATAGCTCTTAGCATGATGAAACAGATCAAGTCGTAAAATATTCACTGCTAAGCATATCTATATCTGTCAGATCTAACATTCATTCTCTTTTATAATCACAAAGAAACATCAGTTCTCTCTAACATTCATCTATATCATAGCAAGTTACACATAAACACACCAACACATTGCACAAAGCAGAGGAACGCATCATATACGTGGTTCACCCCCCCTGGGGCTACGTCCACCAACTCTTATTCTCTTCTATTATCTTATGTTAATCAATTACATGCACAGAGCCTCAAAAACCCTACTTTGCATAGGACATGAGATCTGTGTGCACCTCACCAGATCCTCCTTCCCTGAGCTAGGTTACAGCACTAAGTCTTCTATAGTCACTTTCACTCAGCTTTGCAAGCTTCACACAATATTCACAGAGAACTTACAATCCTTAGATCACATAGATTGATCACTAGCACTTATCACATTGGCCTAACACCACATAGATGCCCATCCTTACATTTCCTAGACATCTATTTATACTTTACAAAATAGGCCTAACCATGGGTAAACCCATGGGATGACATCCCATACCCATTACATAATCCCAAACCCCAAAAAGGACCCAAAAAGGGGCCGAGATCCTATGATATCTACTTCATATTGTGCTCCTCCTTCGACAGGCTATTGAAGTCCCAAAATAGGTCAAAATTAACCAAGGATCTCCAAAAACTTGGTCAAGGGCCAACAAGCCCCCAACACTCACCTCTGACTCATCCCAAGTCACTCTGATATGGGTAGTTCTGCTTTGAAAGCCTCGATCTCGGCTCAAGATGCTTCGACTTGTTTTTGTGCCATGATCTCCTGTTCAACAAACTCTTGGATGAATGCCTTGTTCATGGGTCCTTCTAGGTGTTGTTCTACTGCAGCAACAACTTGCTCCAGTTCTACTCCTCGACCTTTGATCTCTATGAAAAATTGGTAAGCCTCATCATGTACAAGTTGGATTCTTTGAGTCACTTCCATGAATTTTCTCTGAACAGTGTGAACCTGCTGCTGGGTAGTGTGTTTCTCCTGGGATCATTTCATTCTTTCTACAACTGATAGGGGCTTCAACTACGCCTGTATTGTCTCTTCTTGCTACTTCGCCTCTTGGATATGTGACTCCAGTGCCTTTAGTTCTGCATTCTCAATGAGTTTCTCATAAGTATGGGACCTTCGGTCACTGAGTTACTTGCATTCCATGGAAAAGGATTTTATTCTCTCGATTGTGCTCCGGGCAGTCACTTCTCTTTGATCTTTGACATCCTGTAGAGTGTTGGGCACTGTGCGGAGCTCTAAATATGCCATTATTTGTTGTAGTTACTGGATGTCTTCCGCAATCTACTCTACTTGATGCTCAACCCAATATTCTTCCTGTGGCTCGCAACCTGTCACAGAGCGAAGTTCTATGTGGATTGCTTCTTTTACCTTGATTTTCCCTCCGAGCAACTATTCCTTTTCTTGTTGCATTTGCGCTTTCTCCTCATCAAATTTTGTCTGGAGAACAATCTTCTCCTACTCTACAACTTGGTGCTATTCTAAAAGTACTCCTTGTACTTGTGTCAAATCCTGGGTGGATTGTTTTGTTTCCACTTGTGCTCGTCGAAGGCGATCTTAAGTTGCATCTGCTAGGTGGCGGAGTTGGGTTGGCTCATCTCCTAATTCTTATTCTCCCGATGGCAGGGGCACAGTGGAGACTGCACGACTGGACTGAAGAGCCTACTATAGTTTTTGCGATCTCCTAGGTTGAAGTCATTGAACTTCAACGCTGTGATATTATCCTGTTGTGCGCGAATTTCACGTATCCCCTTTAGGAGGTATGCAGTAACCATGGTGTACTCGAAATCTCTGGCTACACTATCATGACTTATCATGACGGCTAAAGGCAGGATATAGTTGGGTAATATAGATGGGATAAACTTCACATTGGCTAGGTCATCTCTGTGTTTGGTTCTCTTTTCTACTGACGAGGGGGATGATCTAGCTCCATGAGAAGTTGATGGAGAGGCTTGCATTCCTCTCATCGATGACGCTTGTATACCTGTAGACATCGATATTTCTCTTTCAGTCATGAGGTCGATGAGAACTTCCTTGAAATTTTTCTCTTTCACGCTAAAATCGTTCGACATACACGCTCGGGTTTGAAAATCTCAGGGTCAGAGAGTAATCTCTCAATGCAATGGGATAGATGGAAAAAGAGCGACGGTCATTGTGTGAAAATCAACTAATCTGGAGGCTCAAATTCACGGTTAGAAAAAGTGTTCTTAGTGCGTGGCATGAAGGGATAAATAGATACTTGGTAACAGATCTCTTGCAATGGGTAAGAAGCCTTCATTAACTCAGTTATTTCCGTTATGGTGCGGTCTTAATGGTTTGGTGGCAATATGTCTAACCATTAATGCCTTCCTTCTCTTTTGGGGCATCAATCGAATGGTTATACTGTCTCTAACAACTATATTTCTTCACCATGGTGAAGTGCCATGTGGCATTGTTCTGTTATTCCGGTGAAGCTCCAATTCTATAAATTTTTCTTCTGCAAAGTTCCCTCGGGAACCTTCTGTAACTTTTCAATATTATCTCTCTTCTTACTTATTTTTCTAGCCTTCTTTCTGGTGAGCTTCATTTTAGAATTCCGATTCTTATCTTCTTTTGGCATAGTAACTTTGCACTGTTGATATTCTCTCCTAGAAATCAGGGGAAATAATTCATCTATATCTGGAATAGGTACTGCAATATTCAGTGGGGCTTATAGTGTTATTCCAGCTTCGACATTCCAGTCTTTGTTTTTAAATATATTTTCTCGGTTATCCTGTTCTTCAATCAAGTGTGCGATCTTCCTAGTCATGAAATATTTTAACTCTTGCTTCTTTTGTTCTAAGACTTCTTTTTCTTCCCTTCTGGCCTGATCTCTTTCAATCCAAGGTTTTCCAAGCAACATAGTAAATGGAGCATTGTCCTTAATAAATTTAACAACTTCAAATTCCTCCTCTGTCGAAGTTCCATTGGAATTTATAGATATCTAGGTGAGCTTTCCACATAGGTTTATCATCTTTCCTATGAATAATCCTATTCCTCCTAATGAAGAAATAAATCATAGCAGGCCTTCCTATAACTTCCCAAGTTCTTTCTGTCATGATATTCACCTGTGTTTCCTCATTCAGAACATAGTCAATGTCCAAGTCTCTTATTCTTTCTTCAATGCATTCTTTTTCTTTGAAGACCTCTGATAAGATGATATGTCGGTGATCATTCATGGTTTCTTTCATCAGTAGCAATACTTTCTCTGATTCTTTCTGGGTTTCTACCATAATATCAGTTGCTTGACTTTTCTTATGGTATTCTTGTCTCATATTCATACTTTCAAGCTAAGAAATCATTCTAGGGCAATCCAAAACTTCATGGTCCATAGCTTTGCAACATAGGCAACTAGGTTTTCTACCAGGGAACTCCTTAGCCAAATGTCTCTGTCTTTTGCAATTGTAACAAAGGGTTAATCCTCTCTTTCTCTTAAATGATCCCCATCCTTTCCTGTACTGCGCGCTAGGATCATATTAATTAACCTGCAACGAATTCTTTCTAGGATCCTGCATCCATTTGTTAGTCCAAACATTATTTCTATACATAGGTATAACATATTTTTCACTATTCTTATCATATCTACTTATATCACATCTTCTTTCATCTGTCAGTGCCCTAGTTTTCAAGCTAGGATAAATCTTATCAAAAATTCCTAGATCCATACTTTAGAAACAAAAATTTACACTAATCTTACTTCTACAAAAAACAAAGCTTCCAGATCTAAAACTTTTCACTATTCTTACCTTTATGAGAGAACAAAGTGTTCAGATCTTACCTCTTTTCTTCATATCAGACTTATTTTCTTTAGCATAGAGCTCCGCAAACTAAGTAGAGTACTGCGCACTAGAGTGACAGATATACGCACAGAGATTTCACAATTTCAGGTCAGATCTTTGCACAAATATTCTTCTTTTTCAGTTCCCAGCAATCATAGTTTCAGGTCCCGACAACAGAACCATTTGTTGGCATAGGGGTAGACCTAGGGTTCAATGCTACAACAACGCACCAACACAACCCTAACTACTAGCCCTTTTGGCAACACCTGCGAAGTAGATGAAGTCTCACCCAAGGTAGAGGCAGGGGTGGTTGCAGGACTAAGATGTCTGCAACCTTAGCTGGGACACATATATGTGATTCTAACACTTAACTGATAACTTAGCAGTAAACATTCATCAACATTCAGTTCTTAGTAACAACGCAAACAAACCCTAATTACAGATCATCGCAGTATTCAACTAGATCGACATCTAATAGCACTTAGCATGATGAAACATTTCAAGTCTTAACAGATTTAGCACTAAGCATATGTATATTAGTCAGATCTAAAATTCATTCTCTTTTATAAGCACAAAGCAACATCGGTTCTATCTAACATTCATCTATATCATAGCAAGTTACACATAAACACACCAACACATTGCACAAATCAGAGCAAGACAACATATACGTGGTTCACCCCCGCCCCCGGGGCTACATCCACCAACTCTTCTTCTCTTCTATTATCTTCTACTAATCAGTTACATGCACAGAGACTCAAAAACCCTACTCTGCATAGGACAGGAGATCTGCGCGCACCTCGCCAGATCCTCCTTCCCCGAGCTAGGTTACAGCACTAAGCCTTCTACAGTCACTTGCACTCAACTCTGCAAGCTTCACACAGTATGCACATAGCACTTAGAATCCTTAGATCACATAGATCGATCACTAGCACTTTGCACATTGGCCTAACACCACATAGATTCCCCTCCTTACATTTCCTAGACATCTATTTATACTTTACAAAATAGGCCTAACCATGGGTAAACCCATGGGTCGACATCCCATACCCATTACATAATCCCAAACCCCAAAAAGGACCCAAAAAGGGGACGAGATCCCGTTATCTCTGCTTCGTCTTGTGCTCCTCCTTCGACAGGTTATCAAAGTCCCAAAATAGGTCAAACGTAACCAAGGATCTCCCAAAACTCGGTCAAGTGCCAACAAGCACCATTCGATTCAAAAATTCACCATGAAATTTGGGGATTTTCCCTAATTTACCCAAATCCATTCATGGATTCTCTGGAATTCTGTCATTCTAGTTAAATTGAAATTCTAAATTTTCAGCAGAACCTCCCTGGTCTAAATTTTGTTCTAATTTTTTGTATTTTTTTCTATTAATTTTCCTAACAATAACTTTGAGCACGAATTTAAGATGAATCCACTCAAACATTGATGCTTTCTAACCAATGTTTCCATAAATTCTCAACAATTCATAATTCATCCAATTTCATACTAGAATTTACTCAATAAAAGTTTAAAATAGGGGATTTTAACCCCCTAGGATCAATTTCCCCAAATTTTTGCTAAGAAATTTCCCATCTCCTCACAGGAAACTTTCGTCAAATAATTTGCAAACATCCTCAAATTTCACCTTTGCAATTCTTTGCTTCAACATTAGGATGTATATCCCATACAACCCGAGTTCTACAATTATATCTGATGCCAATTGTAAAGAACCCCGACCTACTAAGCCCTTAATTTTTTTTTTGGTTTGACCAAACAAAATTAACAGTTGAATGTATACTAATTTCTTCATGCAATCAACAAAAATTGCAAAACACATGAATATATTTGATTTACAAAAACTCAATAACATTCTAATTAATATTTGCACAATGGAAATCACATAAAATAAATAAATAAAACTTATCTTTTTAAATAAATGAACCAATTGGCTATGTACGAAGCATGTTCCTCCCAACCATAGTCTTGTTGTTCATTTTCTCTCAACAAAAAACCACCATTGAGCTAAGGCTATGATTCTACAAGGATTTTTGGCCCTCTTGGCTATCCTCTCTCCACATTCAATAACCAGAAAGGAAGGTTCTCTAATCCAACAACAATTCCAATCCACCAGTTGTCTTTCCCCTCAACCTGCAAAACCCTAGGAATTGGATCCCCCTTCTATGCCACTTTGTCCCTCAAGCCTTCCTAGGAATTCCCTTTAGGGATCTGGTGCACTCAATTGGATAGAAAATCTACTAGTTGGGGACTCGAGGGATTATCTGTTGTTCCAAGAGTTCTCACAACATCCTTCTCAAGGATCTTGAGCCATTTCCTCAACATGAAATGCACTTACATTCATACAATCCATCTTACAAGAATACAACCTTATTTTCAACATAAAACTTAGCCCAAGAAGATGTCTTTCCATGGATATCATGGTTGGTGCTCTTCCCAACACTCAACACCTCTCTTGTTTGCAGAAAACAACAAGTAAAATATCCCTTCCTTTCTCTTTCAAATTTTCTTTTCTCCCATGCATGTTGAATCTCACTCTTGCCCAGGTTGATTGTACTCATCCCCATTCTCTCAATGATCATGTGAAGTGACTTCCTCACCCAACCTCTTACATGCATTCAATGATTGAGTGTCTAATAATTCAAAGGGAGGATTAGATGGTAATGAAAGATTAGCTCAGGAAAATGACACATGTTCTCCCATTGGAATCCCCCTTATCCACCTCTCTTGTGGAATCATATCCTCCCCATCATTACCATCCTTCTTGTATCACAACCAACGATTATTATTTTATTAATCATTTCAAAGTACAATTTATATAGTTTGTCCCCTGACTATATAAATCAATACAGGGTCTCTGGCCCAAACATATTAGCTCACTAGTGTAAATCACACTTACACAGTTACATTATAATTTGTAGGGATTTTAAAGAAGTAATTGTTGGACAACTGAGAGGGGGGGTGAATCAATTGTTACTATGCTTGAACAATTATTCCCATTTTAAACTCTTTACAGAACACTCAATGACAATCACAATAATGTAGGGAAGTAAGCAATAGAATATTCAACATCAATCACACACATGAAATATACAAAGACAAATATTTCCTCAGGAAACCCATATAGGGAAAAACATCTTCTTCTTGATATGATAATTAATATTTATTTTCTGTACATTATCATTCTTGGGAGATACAATTCCTCTTGAGGCTACAACCTCTGTTTTACAAGCTGCAAGTTGCTGAGAGCACCAACTCTCCTGTTTCTCTAGCACCGACTAGAAGGAAGCACCAACTCCCTAGTTTCTCTAGCACCCACTAGAAGGAAGCACCAACTACCTGAGTGTTCTAGAAACAATTGTATGGAAGCGCCAACTTCCAGTTACACAGGAACTGACCTGTATAACTGAGAACAATAGTTCTCCCTTACACCACCTTGCCACCCTGGTTTTTCTGGCTGCAACCAGATGGAAACTACAACTCCCTTTGTTCAAGCACCCACTTGAAACTCTGAGGACAATTGTCCTCCCTAGCACCTCCCTACCACCATGAATATGAAAAATTTGTTCCTAAAACGTATTACAGTGATACAGTATTTATCAATGGATTACCAGTCTCATCACTGTTCTACTACACTATTTTGCTCTGCCTACATCAGTGTCTTCCTGCATGCATCACTTGTGCTTTATGTTCTTCTACCTTTGTCTCTACATGCACACCTCATCTTTCTTTTCCTCTCTCAGATACGCATTTTGTTCTATCTCTTTCTTATTATCTTTATGCTCCGTGTATTATTTCCATTCAATGTGCTATGCCTCTTCTGTGTGTTTCATCTCTTGCTCATAACATGCTTCTACCCACATTAATAACTCTTAATAGAAGAAAATAAAATAAAATGTCTTCTTTGTTCTGCGCATATTTATCATGCCAAGTCCTCTGCCAGGGCATACGCTCAACTCTTCGTCCTCTCTAGCGATCATCCTAAGTCTCTTCTTCATCAATGGTCATTATCCTAAGATTCTTCAGCTTCTTTGGCAGTTACAATCTTCTACGCATTTCCATCTGTAAATTGTCTAAATGATGAATCTTCACTTCACTGGCAGTTACCTTGAGACTCTTCAAGTCCTCTGGCGATCACACTCAATCTAGCCGAATTCTCTAGTAGATACAATCACTCTGTTTCTGGCAGTTACACAAAGAAGCTTCGTCCACTCATTCCTTTGGTGCCTTTTCCCTTTATGAGAAAACTGCATAGTGGGCGCTCACTTTTCTGGCTAAGCCCCTTCCTTTCACGTGACCACGGGTTGTGACCATTGGCTAGACCAAAAGGTGCTTCACGATCTTGGACATCGAATATTCAGCTGTGAGTTGCCTCAATTCTCCCAACTCATGATCTTTGATGTGGAGCCTAGCGACATGATAGCTCCTTCCTTAACTTTTTCGTTGATGTGACCTTAGCTGTGACTAGGGGCCAAGAAAAAGGGTGCTTTGCATTTCATGAAATTGTGAACTTCATCGTGCTTGATCAATGGTCCACGCTCTCCCTTTGATCGACAGTTGTGATCAAATCATGACCTCACATGTCAGGTGTTTGAACATGAGCCATCCCTGACTCTTCCAACTCCCGATTCCCAATTTAGCGTTCTATGTCAGATCGACGACCCACAACCCTTTGTGATCCAAAGGTCTAGATCTTATCAGGACTTCACGTTTTGTGAAGTTGGAGGACTATTCACTTCCCTTCTCCCAACCTCCAATTTTCCGAAACCTACTCCAGATCAACGACCCATGATCGTCGGTGATCCAATGGCTCAGATCATATCGGGACTTCACATTTCACGAAGTTGGAGGACTACTCACCTCCCTTCTTCCAAATTTTGATTTTTTGAAACTGCTTTATCGACTACCACATGTACTTCCCAGATGAATGGCTAGGATTTCTGTGACTCCCAGCTCCTTGGGTGTTTGCCTCCTTCCTTCTCGATATTTTTGAGCGTCAGATCAACGACTCACAACTCCCCATGATCTAACAATCTAGATCAACTCATGAAATCAGACATTCCGAGTTCCTACAAATCTTACCATTGAATTTTTAGTTAGTGAAATGTTGATCTCTCGCCACATGTCCTCTGGATCCAACGCCTTAGATCTCATCGTGAATTTTCATTTCACGGAGTTGGAGGATGGCTCTCATCCATTATCCTCTTCACAGTTATACTCGATCCAACGACTGTTGGTCCTCGACGCTTAGATCAACGGATCAGATTTGTACGTCTCCTCTATGTTTCCTCTGGTCACTAGACTCTGATATAATGAACATCAGGTATTTGGGATTGGTGATCCAACTTCCACAATCTCTCCTCTTCCTGAGCTTATGCATCTTCCCGACTTGGAATAATTTCTAAGTGTCAAAGTTTTTGTGAGTCCTGATGACTTTGGGTATCGTCTGCGTTTCTGAGAATTCTATCTCTCTTGATCTTTGGTAATGGAATTAACCACTTACCCGTTGCACACTTGCACTCTGCGTGAAACTCTGTGTTATTCCTCCCAAGCTTTGATTTCACACACTACCAGTATTCATGCTATCGTTGTTTTTTTTCTTGCCTATAGACATGCCATCATCATTGTTGTTATTGCCTATAGACATGCCATTTTCATTGTTGTTCTTGCCATCAATGACAAGCACACTCTGCCTGTAAACATGCCAATAGTCTCCCCCTTTGGCATTGATGGAAACCCTGAAAGGTTGCACTATTCTTCTTAGACCTCCAACTGTAGCATCACCTTTTTTCCCCCTTTGACATCAATGTCAAAGAAAACATGCTCCCTCTGAGCTGTTGCAGTATTTTTCAAAGGTATAAAATATTCAACCAACACATACTCTCCCTAACAGGATGGAATATCTTAGGCTGATAATGGGGTCATGCCCAACTTCTGGCGTAAATACATAAACTAATCTTTTGCAAGTGGTTTAGTGAAGATATCAACAATCTGATCTTTGGATGGAATATAATGGAAATAAAAAATAGTGTTGGTCACTTTTTCCCTCAAGAAGTGATACTTGATGGGTATATGTTTGGTCTTGGAGTTAAATAGAGGATTCTTTGACACACTGATTGCACTAATATTATCACAATGAATTGGGATCGGTGTTGTATATTTTACCTTGAAGTATGCAAGTGTCTAAATCATCCATAATACTTGGGTACAACAAGTGTCAGTTGCAATGTACTCAGCTTTTTTAGTCGATAAGGAAATGGAACCTTGATTCTCGCTCAACCATGATACAAGGGAATCTCCTAAGAAGATTGCACCTCCACTCGTGCTTTTCCTTTCATCCACACATTTAGCCCAATCAACATCTGAATAGACTAATAGTTGAAAATTCTGATTCCTTGGATACCATAGGCCATAGTCCATTGTTCCTTTCAAGTATTTGAATATTCTTTTGACAACTAATAAATGACTCTCTTTAGCTGCAACCTGATACCTTCCTACCATTCCAACAACATGCATTATGTTTGGATGGGATGTTTTGATGTACGATAGGTTGTTTATCATATACCTATATGAACTCTTAGCAACATCAGGTGAGTCAACATCCTTTCTTAACTTGCATCCAGTGACCATAGGTGTACTCATAGGTGTGGAATATTCCATTTGAAACCTTTTCAACATTTCTCTTAGATATTTCTCTTGAGAAAGAAATAATCCTTCATAACTCTGAGTAATTTATAGACCAAGAACAAATGGCAGTTCCCCTATCATAGAGATTTCAAATTCAGACTGCATGGCATAAGAAAACCATTGTACCAATGAAGCATTATTTCTTTCGAAGATGATGCCATCTACATAGACCAACACAATGAGCAAATCATTACCCTTTGTTTTGATATATAGATTGTTGTCGATTGTTCCTCTCTTGAACCCTTTGTCTTGAAGATACTTATCCAGTATGTAGTACCAGGCACAAGGAGATTGTTTTAACCCATATAAGGCTTTCTTCAGCTTGCAGACAAAGTCAGGGTTATCTGATAGTTGGAAACCCTCTAGTTGTTCCATATAGACTTCTTATTTTAGGTGTCCATTTATAAAGGATTACTTGACATCCATTTGATAGACTTTAAACTGTTTATGACAAGCATAGGCAAGAAACATTCTAATAGCTTCTAATCTTTCTATAGGTGCAAATGTTTCATCAAAGTCCAGTCCTTCTATTTGAGCACATCCTTTGCAGACCAATCTAGCCTTATTTCTTACAATATTTCCTTGCTCATTCATATTATTTTTGTAGACCCATTTGGATCCTATTACATTTTTATTTGTTGGCCTAGGAACAAGTTCCCAAGTTTCATTCTTTTCAATCTAGTCCAATTCCTCATTCATTGATTTTAACCAATTTACATATTTACTAGATTCATTGAAGTTATGGGGTTCCACCATGGATATGAAGGCCATATGTGATTGCTCAGTGTCTTTGGTTATCCTTCTCCTAGTTTGTACACCTTTGTCTTTCTCACAAATTATCTAACTTTCAGGATGATTCTTTTGAGTAATTTTGGAGGAAGGATTTGATGTTGATTGTTGTCCTAACTCTTCTTGTCTAGGTGTGTCTTCTCCATCTGATTCTTGGACCCATTCATATTCAGTTCCAGCCGTTTCCTCTTTAGTAGACTCAATATTGCTCACCTCTCTTATTGAAACTCCTTCATAAACCTTTAAATCAATGCAATCAACTAATTTATGCAATCTTTTATTAAACATTCTATATCCTTTACTATTGGTATCATATCCTAAGAATATGCCTTCATCATCCCTTTCATCATACTTGCCAAGGTTTTCATTATTATTATTTATGTAGCACTTGCTTCCAAAGACTCTGAAGTGTTTGATTGAAGCATGTCTTCCATACCACAATTCATAAGGTGTCTTGTCACTATGTGGTCCGAGGTGGGATTTGTTAAGAATATGGGTTGTTGTGTGTATTTCTTCTACCCAGTAAGTTTGATCAATGTTCTTCTCATTCATCATTGAATTGGACATTTCCTGAAATGTTTTGTTTTGCCTCTCAACTACTCCATTTTGTTGTGGAGTTCCTAGGATTGTGTATTCTCTCTTGATCCCATGTTTATCACAAAATTCCTTGAAATCACTTGACATAAATTCTCCTCCTCTGTCTAATATTACTTACTTTAACCTCTTACCTATTTGATTCACAGTTAAAGCCTTAAATATTTTAAACTTCTCAAATGCTTCATCTTTTTCTTTGAGAAAAGCAACCCAAGTAAGTCTGGGGTAATCATCAATGATCAACATAAACTAGTTTTCCTTCCATGTGCCTTCCTGTCTTGATTGTCCACATAAATCCATATCAACTAATTGGAGTGGTTTCTCTATTGAAGCAAATCTCTTAGATTTAAACTGTGTCCTTGTTAGTTTTCCTACTTGGCAAGGTTTACACACAGAGCCTTGTGGCTTTGATATTCTTGGAAGATCTTTTACTGCCTCAAGATTTTTGATCTTGATTAAGTGGTCAAAGTTTA
>SNQJ01S0062319.1:127030-137373 GCA_010110895.2 Picea sitchensis
ATCTAGTCCAAAAGAGATGAAGAAAGGAAATTCATTATATGATTTCCCTCATCTCAACATTTAAATGCTAGAAAACAATGGAAGTGGTGAAAGGAAATTCAATGTGGGAAATCCGATAACTTCACCGGGGTACTGAATAGACTCGCTGGCAGTAAAGCAATATCTATATATCTGATAGGCTGTTATACATGAATTACAAGATGCTTTGGTAACTATTCCTCTTTTGGATGGATCTACATTATAAGATTATGGGATCCCCTAATTTGAAACATTGGAATCACTTTAACTTGATGTGAACATAATTAGATAAAACCCGGTAGAATGGTTAATTTTGTTTCAGTTATCTTACACAAATATGAGGTTAGTTTTAGAGAAGGAAATATATTGTGAGCCTAATTCGACATCACCGAATGTTTTAGTTTTGAAGAGTTTTCAAAGTTAAGGTTGAATTCTTAAAGTCCCGTTTTGAGTTTTCTCCAAAATGTGCTTCACAGAGTTGCATTAATGACTCCATTTACCCAACGAAGGCACTTGATATACATGTTATTCTCGTCCCAAAAGGAGACGAGATCCCTAGATGGAGCCTATGTTGAAACAAAGTTTATTTTTTCTTATTATAATATTAAACTAAATTTTTCTTTGGTTATGGAGCCGCCCTTAGTTCTAAAAATTCTTTCAAGAGTTTTGGGTTTCAGGGTTCGACTATTCACGAAGTATGATTTTTTAAATAACAGCTCCAAAG
The DNA here is from genome assembly GCA_010110895.2 of Picea sitchensis. Classification (NCBI taxonomy): domain Eukaryota; kingdom Viridiplantae; phylum Streptophyta; class Pinopsida; order Pinales; family Pinaceae; genus Picea; species Picea sitchensis. Next base: position 127,773 of record SNQJ01S0062319.1, read on the forward strand.
TCTTGATACCGATGTCTCGAAAAGTGATTGTTTAAAATAATTTAAACTGAATTAAAAGGAATAATTAAAAAAAAATGTTTAATGACTTTCTAAACCTTTCGTATTTTCTTTTCGGCCATCTCAACTTAAACAACAGTTCAAAGTCCCAATGCGCTTTTTACGAAATCCCTTTTTAATCGTGATTAATTAAATTTTAAAACACACTTAACAAATCATTAATCAGTCACATTTCAGAAAATCAAAGAGTTATCACTCTTTCGCACTCAAAAAACCTCGAAGCCCGAAATCCTGAAAGTATTAAGCGCTTAAGCGTAATTAACTTAACATTAAAACAGGGTTAAAGATACTAAATGAATTTTCGTGTTTCACTATCCCAGAGTTCTCGAAGACGTTCCTTTCGAAATCTTAGTTTTGAATCGCCGATATTTGTTAGTATTTATAATGGATTAATGGAGATATTTTTAGCGTAAAGTGAGTATCTACAGGTGTACCATCCCCTTAAAAGATTTTAATTTTTATCGCCTGTATCAATACACTCAATTTAAGTCTATTTAAGGGTTGATAAAGGTTTGTTATTTCTAATCTCATTCTTACTTTCAGACAAGAAGCGAGTTACATTCAAAATAGCTTACACATTCCCTCTCTATAACAAGTTTTCATTTTTAGCACAAACATCGTGCACCCAGAAAATCTCCTAAGAAGAGTGAGGAGGTCGGTGAAAGCTCAAACCCGGATGGAGATGTTACATCTGATAATACGCCACATGCTGTGGATTCAATCAAGTCTTGGAGGCATATTTTTGAAATCCTAGAGCATGAGATTAGGAATTGCCCCAATGATTTCGGAAATGAAAAGATTGAAAATAAACTCAGAGATATAGAAGATTCTGAGCTCCATAAGATAGGAGCATGGTCGAGACTCATTCCTTACAATGGCATGATAAGCTGGGCTTTATAAAATACTGACATTTAGACTAGGAGCATTCTAAATCACCAAAAGGTCGTCATCGGCTCATTCAGAACATAACACATCCAAGTAATTTATAAACTATCACCTATTTCTAAATACATTTATAATGCCGAATTTGTAGAAGAATTTCAAAGAAAGGAGTGTACATAATTTGATCAAACATATCCAGGTATAATCAAAGAATGGTGGGGAATTCCAACGAAATTTAGAGTTGATACCCATGGAATTTATGCTACAACACCATTAAACAAATACATGGTTTATATAGAAATGATGTTGTGTAGACTATTTGGGAGGAAAATCCCTACCCATTTCCTCGCAGAATGGGTGCCAATTTTACACGAGGTAGCTGAGGGCTACACTTTCAACTGGTGTAAAATTTTATCAGATAACTTAACCAAAGAGATTGTAGAGTACCAGATGGAAAAATCAAAAGGGCGACCTGTATCTTTTGACATGTCTGCATATATTATGGATGTTATCTGTTACATGACTTCATTCCCCTTGATGAATTGGAGCTGGAACCTAGCCTATGTTGAACCCATTCATGTTTATCACTCTAAACTATGGGAGGAGAACGTTAAGGATTTCTTTTACGAAATTTGTCACTACATAGTGATACCTGTGCACCAAATTTTATATGGTTATGCACCCCCTCAGATTTTAGAGCAAATCGTCGGAAACCTCAGAGCGATTGCAGATTAGTTTATTGAAGAGAGTTTCTCTTATGTCAGATTTTTTGGGTGCTCGATTCCTCCTCATGCACTTCCAAAGTTACTTCATGACAGACTAGTGTGTAGAGAAGTGACATATCAGATAATAACAAGAGGCATTGGTACAAAGTTAAAAGCATCTCATAAGAAATTCTGGCTAGTTTTTCCTGTGCAGATTGGGAAGTTTTCATTGCTTAGTCTTGGCCATTCTAAAGTGGAAGCCATATTATTAGAAGACATTAAGTTGGTAGATCTTGAACTCAGAAAGAACGACCCATACCAAATTGTGGGAAATCATCTAGCTCATTGCAACATGAAAACATTTGAGCATGAAAACTCCCCCTATGACGACATATTCAAAGGAGACAGAGCATATGAGGAGATATTAGAGAGAGTCCAGGCATTACCCCCTAACCTGCAGACCATATTTCTTGCTTTCCATAAGCACATATGAAGTGGGTTTCCAAAAATACTACAAGGGGAATCAATAACCTCTCCTTCGGAACGGGAAAGCATACCTCCAGGTTTCAAGCCAAAGCCTTCTTACGAGAAGACTGCAAAAGAAAATCCAAAGAAGACTAAAGCGTCTTCAAAAAAAGAAGAAGCTTCACAAATAGAGCACCCAAGGTCGGAAACATATTCTACACTCGAGCCACCTCCAAAGTTGATTCAAACGATTCCTCCATCATCATCAACTATTCTTGGTGATATCCCTAAAACAACAGGAGAAACTCAATATACAGAGTTGGGTAGCCCTATTGCATAATTGACTTCTTTACAGTCAACTTTTGGGACTCCTTATCTGGAAGTTATATATGAAAGTGACCTTACTCGAATTTCTAGAGAAGAGATACCTTCCTCTGACTACTTTTTCAGTAAAAAGAGGAAATTTGTAGTGAAACAGGAAATGCATTTGAAAGGTGGCACAATGGTAAAGAAACACAGAGTGCTCGTAGATGGACAGAACCTATAAGAGGAAGATTTCACCATAGAGGTAGCAGGATCTATGAGAGCTTTGGAAACAACCAATTTATTCACAGTTGAAAATATGAAAACAAGATTGGAACAGAGGAATCAAATGATAGCCCAGTTGTAGAGTCAAATAAAAAATACTGAGAAAAATATCAGAGAGGAGATAAACAAACGGCTAGAACAAGCTAGATCCATTGACAAATAGGAAATCCAACTGCTCAAGTCTAGCTTGGATGAGATGTATAAGAAGATGCAAGCCAGTCAAGGACAGGTCATCCAGCAGGAAGAATTAGCAAGACAGTTGCAGGATAGGCTAAATTCTATTCAAAATCAAGTGATAGATTTAAAAGTTTTTCAAGCCCAGGTACTAGAGGTGCAGATGAAGATAGAAGGAGAGCAACAAAGATTGATTTCTAAAGGAGAAGTTATTCAGAACTATTTCCAAGACATAAGTCAATTTTCCGATAACATTGTTTTCAAAGAAAAAAGAGGCTAAAGCAGCTCAGGCTACTTTTCAAAAGGTAGTTTTACTTTCAAAAAAAGAAGAGGTATCGAAAACTCCAAGGTTGTTTGTTGCAGAGAAGATAAGGGGTGATATCATGCTTAAAGTATGGGAGGCCAACATAGCCGAAAGCAAGAAAATGGCCAAGGAAGTCAAGGATGAATGCAAAGAGACCTTCGATTTTCTAGACAAAGGATCGTTAGGTATTGGAGAAGACGATTTCCATGGGCTACTAGGACATATCAATATTGTAAGACATCAACTGAAACTCAAAGAGAACTTGAATGAAATTCAGGTTGAAATTTCACAATTAAAGGATATTGATGTTACCCAAATAGATAGGTGGCTAGTGAAGACAAATTTAAAATTGAAATCAATTAAGTTTGATCACAAAGAGATTGACGACAGATTCCCAAAAATTCAGAGAAAGTTTTATCTGTTCGAGGCAAAGGATATACTAGAGCCTCCTATATTTTTTGTGCATTTTCTAGAAAAATGTATTGAATGTCTCAGACCAAAAGAAGGAGATACTTCAAAAAAGAAATGAAGTATCATATTGTAAACTCATATTATCAAGATTATAGAGAAATAAAATATAACCATGAAAACGGTTCAAGTTTGCATTTGTGTAACCATTAGCCCCTAGTAGTTAGTAAATCACCAACCATCAAGAATTGGTGACTTTGTATAAATTTAATTTCATAAGATTGAGAAAAGGAATTTTTGCGATCGATTGTACTAGATAAGTTTTCTCTTTTACAGTGATTAATGAAAATAAAAATGGAGATTCCAAATTCTATCAACCCTGAGTTATGTGTTCCTCTTTACTTTCATTTTCAACATCTTTCCCTTATGTATTTTTTTATGAATGTTTAACTGCAATTTAGTACAATGTCTACTGTGGTTAAGAGTTATTTGGTTATCTAATTGTTTACAATTTTTCCTCTGTGCTTGCTATTAGCAGGCCCAAGACCTGTGGATTATTCAGATTACTATATTTTTATGCTTCATTAGAGATCTCTTGTCTTTCTTCTTCCCGTGTTGCAAAGTGAGATTCCTCCATGATTGATGCCTCGCATTGTTTAAACAACTTTATGTTTTTCTCCCATCACTTTCATGATTTTTGGATTTGACTCAGGAACGGGAAACAACCTCTGAAACTGTTATATTATTAATTTGAATTTGGGAATTTTTCTCTTATAATCGAAAAAATAAATAGAAAACATTGAAAAGAAAATAATAGATTTTTTAACCTTTATCCCCCATGACTGTACCTGTTACAAGACAACCCAATATAGAGCTCGACCTCTCATATTAGACGAGCATTGCTTTAAATTTATTTAACACTATCTTACTGACAACAAACACCTGGGTTGAATTAGAACGTTCATGGGTAGCAATTGAACGGGACACAACCATCCAGGAACACTAGGAATCTAGACAGAGATAGTTAAGAAACCAGCCATAGATTTTCTCTTAGTAACTGACACTTTTTATACCTTAACTCTCTCTACCTTTTTCGGATGCCTAGAATTTATATTTTAAAGCCTTAAGTATAAAATTTGGAACAACAAGATCAACAACTCACAAATACCCATGATCTAATGCTCTAGATCAACTCATGAACTCGAACATCACGACTTCCTACAAATCTTACCTTTGAATTTTTAGTCAGCAAAATGATGATCTCTTGCCATGCGTCCTCTGGATCCAATGGCTCATATCTCATCACAAATTTCCATTTCGTGGAGTTGGAGGATGGCTCTCGGCCATTATCCTCTTCACAGTTATACTGGATCTAATGAATGTTGGTCCTCGACACTCAGATCAACGGATCAGATATGTACTTCTCCTCTGCGCTTCCTCTGGTCACTAGACTCTGATATAACGAACATCGGGTATTTGGGATTGGTGATCCAATGACCACTGTCTCTCCTCCTCCTGAGCTTATGCATCCTCTCGACTTGGAAGAATTTCTAAGTGTCAAAGGTTCTGTGAGTCCTGATGACTTTGGGTCTCGTCTGCATTTTTGAGAACGTTATCTCTCCTGAGCTTTGGTAATGGAATTAATCTCTGCCCTGGTGCACACTTGCGTTCTACGTGCAACTTTGTGCTATTCCTCCTGAGATTTGATTGCACACTCTACCAATAATCATGCCATCATTGTTGTTGTTCTTTACTGTAGACATGCCATTGTCGTTGTTGTTATTTCTTGTAGACATGCCATCGTCGTTTTTGTTCTTTCCATCAATGACAAGCACACTCTGCCTATAAACATGCCAATAGTAATATAGTGATAATAAATTTGATATATAAGTAAATAAACCCCCATTAATAAAATATTCCAAGTTAACACAAGATTTTCTATGATGAACTATTCCAGTGGAGCATGTGTGGTGGTTTACTAATTAGCTAGACTAAGAGTAGATCATATCTAAATGTTAGACACACATAATTACTTTATCTTTAATAATTTTCCCTAATATAGAAATGCATTTGGAAATGGGTTGTATTAACAACTTAACATACCAATATGTTGATAGTTGATCTAGAATCTATGCCCTATTGAGCCTACACATCCATATCCATTCATGAATATGATATAATATATGTGTGGTAGTTATTTGATCCAATGACATCAAAATATTAGTTTATGTATCATAAGGAATCTACAATTGGAAATGTTTCAAAAATGACATCTCCAAGTATGCAAAGTCAATATACAAAGCACCTGGTAACTCAATGTATATGATATGACATATATGTGGTGGTGTTTTGATGTAATGATTTCAAAATATTAGTTCAAGAATCATATTGAATCAACATTTGGAAATTCATCAAAAATGACATTTCCAAAGAAGTAAAGTGACTATATGAAACACCTAGAAACTCATTGTACCATTTAGTGTCACTTCCTATCAAGGTATGTTGGAAAAATATCAACTGTATAATATTTTCCATGACCAAAGAGTTCAAGGTACACCAAAGGTGATAAGTCATGATGGGTGTGGGAGGATCTTGCTTGAGTTTACCATAAAATTGTGGGATATTAGATGGTAATTTGGTGGGAATTGTTTGCCACCAAGGGTGGTGTTTTATGGGGTCATTCGTCAACCTAGATAGATAAATAAGATTCAAAGTCACTAGAAAAGGAAAGATTGTGTTGGCGAATGGATTCCGATAGAAAGAATATTGACCTTTTAATTCTGATGGACCTTGCAGTACTCCCACATTATTTCCCCTAGGGGCATTACTACCACTAGTCACATTACTACCTCTAGGGGCATTACTACCCCTAATGACATTACTTCCTCCGACACTAGAAAAAAAATTAGTGGCAGGACCAAACCTAAGATTAACACTGCAACCAAATCGAAAACCAACATTTGGTATTTTTAGACCACCTATAGGAATACTAGAAACATGTAGAAACCCACTTCTACTAGTAAAACCAAGGCCTTGGACCCCACCGATTTCTTTTTTGAATGTGTTCACTATTGTATATATATTTGGAAAACTAACTATAGGTAAACTCATAGAAGGAAATTATGTAAGTAATCGCATTCCACAAATGGAAAAACTAGATGTCATAGGCATAGGTGTGGGAGAGGTTATCCAACTAATTAATGATAAGAAAGAATCATTTTTTACTCCCATCGTATTAGATGATGTGGGAATAGGTCCTTCCATGTTGAATGACCCATTGGTGGCTGACATCTCGTGAGAACTATTGAAGTAGTGTAAAGAATGACTAAATAGTCTACTCACTTGAATGAGTAAAGGGTCAAAGGGAATAGTCAAAGGAGGGTTAAAGCTTGGTGGAGGAATTTCATCAATGACCTCAATATTCATTTGTTTAGGCTCCTATGAATCTGAAAAATTATCCTTGAAGTATTCGACTATGATGGTGTAATTTAATGTGGACAATCATTGTTGCTTGGTGGTAAACGGTTCCTCCTATTTAGGAGGAATTCCTCACTACTAACAAGACGATTGAAGAGGTTGGTCATCCATAGTGAAAAGTGTGTTTTATCCAAAAACAAAATAATAATATGTGGCCAAATAGACAAAAATAACCATAGAGAACACCCTATAAAATCTAAATATTCAACAGATAAACAAATTGTAAGTCAAAGGGACATTCTAAGAAAAAACATCCTATGGGATGTCAAGTCCCTAAGACTACCTAGAGAAAGTATGAGAGACAGTTATGGTAACCAACATGTAACACTCACACCAAGGTGCAAGTACCCCTATGAAGACATACACTTTATCAGGGATTTGAAACAGGGATTCAACATTTTCCTCAGGTACTACAAGTATTTTCCATTCATAGTCACCTATGCAATGCTCTAGGAAATGTCACTATGGATACCACTTCACAATTGGTGACTGGGGGGAATAGTTGTGGATCAAGACTACACATGTGGGTAGAGAAACAACACTCAAAATTTCAAATAGAAGTTTTTCCACTTTTCTCCAATGACCCTTGTACACACAATAATCTACGAACACCAAGACAAGTGAAGAGATGATATCACTCCAGTCACCCCTAATATAACATTGTGATTTAAACTTTCTTTAGAGGTTGTTTATCAACAAACACTCCTTACTACTCATGGATTTTTATGTTCATTAATCAATTTCCTATTTTGGTTTTATGTCTTTGGAGAGTTTACTCTCCAATTCTACACTAAGGCCCTGAGACTTAAGCTATGTTGGTTTTCTAAAAGGAAAAATGTCTAATTGATTTTAAATTAAGAACTTTTCTTTTTAATGGTTGTTTATTACTCAAAAGGTAATGTAATGGACTAAATGGTGTTTATGACTCATTCCAATCCAAAGAACATCAAAATATGAAAATGCAAACAATGCACTTTTATGTTTTGTTTCAATGAAAAATATCTAAGGGATGGAAGAAAGAATTCATTTTTCATAATACAAAATAAGACTTGAAATCATTGAAACTAAATGAAGCTACCACAATGTTCCTCAAAATTTTCAAATCCAACACTCAAACAAGCACTTTGAAGAAAATTTCAATTGAAAACCCAAAATGCTTAAATGAAGAACTATGCAATAAAATTTTCTTTTGATTTTACTTCAAAAAAGTAATGAAACTAAATATCAAAAACACAATCAAATATGAAAATTAAAGGTTGTATGATTTTGTCAAGGTCACTATTCACAAGCCAAGAACAATGCATCTTTCCATTCTAAATAAAAAATGATCATGCAAAGATTTTTTTTTTCTTATTTTCACTAATGACATAAATGGAACTTAAAAATTTAGAGTATAATCAGATTAGACAATGAGATGCATCATATTTTTGACATGGTCACTATTTGCAAGCCAAGACCAATTCAAATTGCACAAAACAACAAATAATGTATGAGGCTTCTAAATCCACTTAATTGAAACAAATGAGATAAGAAATTTATGACCTAACACATAAAGATTAGTTGCAGATGCACTTCAACCTCCCAAAGCCAAGACATGTCTATATCTAGAGAAAAATTGAGAAAAAACTTCCAAAAACTCACCTACAGGACTTGGTTGTGGGTTTTCTTTGAGAAACTAGCATCTAGCCATGACTATTATATGAATATAGGAGACGGGAGATAAATTTAAAGAAAAACACAAGAATTGAGCCCAAATTTGAGGGATTCATACTTGCATGCACTTAAGATAAAAAACACATAGTACAAATACTACAAGGCCTACCAGGGATGAAAAAAAAACAAGGAAGCTCCAAAAAACTTAAGGAATAAAACTAATTTATTCCCAAGTGGAGGCACTAATTCTATTATAGAGTAATTTTCCTATGTATAAGCAATTCCTCTCAGTAACCTTATTACAACTAGTGATATTTTGTAGGATAGATCACTATGGGTTAACTCTATATCTAAAGTATACACACATTTTATGCTAAGAGATGATATGAATTATGGCATACCTTGTTACAACTATAACTTTTAAACCTACGAAGTAAAAAAATGCATACATATTCTTCAAAAAACAAAAAATTATCAACGACTCATACACATAGTACACATAGATTTACGCTGGAAACCCTTAACCGAGAGAAAACCATCCTTCCTTGGTGTTGCATCTCTCAACTCTTCATTGTATTAATTTCACCATTCACAATACAATATATACAATATTTTATGTGTTCTGAAGCTACCAAAAAACTAATCCATTAATCCAGGATTTATTTAGAAAACTACTAAAAATAGCGAAAACACTAAAATATCAAAAACCATCCAAAAGAAAATTTTGGGGTACTTCCTCGAATGCTTTGCGTAACCAAGGGGGGCAATCCTGGAACCCTCATCAAGAAACACCCAACACGCATGCCCACACAAAGTGATAGTAGGTTGGATTGTCAAACATAGTCATCAAATCTGACACTACCCCCCCCCCCACACACACATGAAAATA
>SNQJ01S0062319.1:137423-147467 GCA_010110895.2 Picea sitchensis
AGGATTACATATTCAAGAATCCAGGGAAACAATGCCCATTATTTCTCTAAACCAGGAGAACTTCTCGGTGCTCACAAACTTTGTCATTGAATCTACAATAATCTTCAAAGTGTCAACCTTCTCCAACAATACCTTATCTTCAACCATGTCTCTCACAAAGTGATACTAAACATCTATATGCTTTATACCATGTTGAAATTTTCCCAAGTGGATTCAACCCTTGGTATGCACTAATACCATGTTGATCTTTTTCCACTCTACTCAACACTTGACAATTATCTCAAAATAAAATCACTTTATCAACTAAAAGAACAACCGAGTAATCAACTAAACACGCAAGAAAAGAATAAACATGGAAACAAAATCAAGCACACATAAGCACAAATATTTTCAGGTAAACCCTAGAAAAACCCCAGAGGGAAAGCCAGTCCAATGATGCTTTTATTAAGGTCAAATCAAGGCTCCCATAACATGGATAATGGCCCACTCAGAGAAGTATACATTACAGAGAAACCTGGAAATGTGCCAGAACATGTCTTACTGTATCTTTGAATGATAAGTTGGGTTCGTTTCTAGGAAGATTTCACTCTAACTGTCATAATGTAATCTTACTACTTATTATACCTGGACACAATCTTTGTAACCATAACACTTCCTTGCTTGCATGTGTGGCTACCATGTATTCAATGTTTGTAGTTGAGAGTGCCACTACAACATGTCTTTTTCTCATCCAATTGATTTCTCCTTGAAATAGGTTAAACACATACCCACTTGTAGATCTTCTACGATCTAGATCTCTAGTCCAGTCTCCATAAAAAAACCCATGTATTTCCAACACTTTGTCCAATCCCAGTATTTCTTGGTAGAATAATCCATAACTAGAAGTGCCACGCAAATACGAGAAAACCCTCTTTATTATTGTCCAATAATCCTTCCCTGGTTTTGACATATACTTTCTTAAAACTCCCACTACATGTGCAATGTCCAGTCTAGTACATACCATTGCATACATCAAACTACCAACCACACTAGCATATGGGACATGTCCTCTTCCTTTTCCTATGTCTTGAGATACTGATCTACATATAAATTTACACCTACATGAATAACAACTTTGACTGGTTTACTTTCCTACATATTAAACCTTTGCAATATCATCTCAACATATTTTCTCTGATTCAACTAGAGTTTCATGTTTTCACAATCTATTTTAATCTCCATTCCTAGAATAAAGTTAGAAACACTGAGATCCTTCATGTCAAATTTGGAGGATAGTTGTGATTTCACTTCCTTGATAACATCCATGTTATTTCCTACTCGCAACATATCATCAGCATACAACAAAACGTAAATGAAGTGATTACCAACCTGTTGGAATATACACAGTGATCAACCCTACTTCATACAAATCCCAGTCCAAGGATGTATGTGTCAAACTTTGGTACCACATCCTAAGTGATTGCTTCAGACCATATAGTGACTTCTTTAGCTTATAGACCAATTCTTTCTTTTTCTTCACTGCAAATCCTTCTGGATGCTTCTGGATGCTTCATGTGGATTTATTCTTCCAGATCCATGTGTAGGAATGTTGTCTTCATGTGAATATGTTCTACTTCAAAATACAAAACAATAGAAACATATAAAATAAATTTAATAGAAGTTAACTTGGCAATAGGAGAAAAAAATTCACCAAAGACAATTCCCTCTACCTGGGAATAACCTTTTTCTACTAACCGAGACTTGTATTTCTCCACTTTACCTTCTACATTAAACTTCTTCTTAAATACCCATGTGTTGCCAGTGGTGTTTCTTCCAGTTGACAACTCAACTAGATCCCATGCCTCATTCTTATCCAAGGCATCCATCTCTTCAACCATGGCCTTCTTCCATAGTTTACTATCCTCTGAATTCACTGCTTCCTTGATAGTTCTATGATCATCATTAGTAATAGATAAAGGAAAATTAGCATGAAAATTAGGTGGACTATACCTTTCTAGTTTCCTTCTTTCCCTCATTGATCTCCTCAATACTGGAGTACGAGGTTATTCTTCTTCTTATTCATCTTCTTCCGTTGATTCAGATTTTGCATCATCCAACTTAAAATCTGTTTTCTCAGGATCTTCTTTCCTTTGTAGGAATTCATGTTTGAAAACATCTTTAACCTCTCTAAAAACAACATCTCGACTATAAACAGTCTTCGTAGCTGTAGGGTTCCAAAGCTTATAACCTTTCATACCATCTTTATAACCAATAAAGATACACTTTTCAACTTTATTATCTAGCTTAGTCCTATTTTCCTTTGGAACATGTATATAAGCATCACAACCAAACACTATGAGATGTTCAAGAAAGGGTTTCTTACCAGTACATACCTCATGTAGAGTTTTTTCCAACAACGCTGATGAGGGTGATCTATTTACTAGGTAACATGCAATACTCACTACCTCTGCCTAGAATTCATGTCATAACCCGACATCGCTAAGCATGCTCCTTGCTTTTTACATCAATGTCTTTTTCATCCTTTGTGCCACCCCATTCTGTTGAGGTGTGTATGGAGTAGTCTTCTACATTGATATAGCACACGTCTTACAAAACTCTTTAAATTAATTCCCACAAAATTCTCCACCATTATATGTCCTTGACACCTTTATTTTCTTCTCTGTTTGATTTTATACCAGAGCCTTAAACTCTTTAAATTTATCAAATACCTTATATTTTTTCCTAAGAAAATAAATCCATGTGTTCCTTGAGAAATCATCTATGAATGAAACATAGTAAACATATTTACCTAGTGATGGAACATTCATAGGTCCGAACACATAACTGTGTATCAACTCTAAGATCCCCTTTTCTCTTGTAGCATCAGATGGGAATCTTACTCAATTTTGTTTACCATATATGCAATGCTCACAAAAATCAAAATCCAGGGTGCAATTAGTCATACCTTCAACCATACCTTTACCTTGTAGTGTTTGAAGGCCCTTTTATACAATATGTCCCAGTCTTTGATGCCACGACATGGTTTTATTTCTATGGATAGTATGGATCTTATCTTCTTTATGTATTTTCTAAGGGACAATAGAATTGTTACACCCATTAGTATAAAAGATTCCCAATAACTTGTACAAAGTTCCACACCGAACTTCCCTCATCAACACCATTATTCCTTGTACTATCTTGCAAATTCCCTTTCCCATTGAAGTGTCCACACCTACATCATCCAACTTGCTTACATATATTATGCTCTTGGATAGATATGGAGTGCACAAAAATCCAGGGAGAGTTCTAATCCTTCCATCTTTCAGCAACAACTTAACCTTTCCACGTCCCATGATTTTGGTTGTCGAGTCATCTCCCAAGAAGAAATCACCACAATCATACTTTTCATATTCACTAAACCACTGCCTACAAGGAGTCATATGAAATGATGCACCTGATTCGATCAAACATACATCACGATTTGCATGTGTATCTGTAGATGTTAGGTAAACATCACCTCCTTCTTATGTGGAGGTTTTCACCTCTGTGGAAGAGGAATCATCATATCCCTTTACTTTATCAACATTCCTAGACCTGTAATCTTTCTTATAAAGCCCATCTTTACAAAATTTCCATCATTTCCTCAAAGATTTTCCTCAGGATTTAGCTATACCTTTAGATTTAGATCTCCCCCTCGAAGACTTAATTGTATTCCTATGTTGGGGATGACCTCTTACAGATAAATAATCTTTGACATGACTATCCATGTGTTTCATCCTCACCTCTTCTAATAATAAGAATGAAACTACATCTTACTTCAATGCAGATTGAGTGGTACTACCAATTTCTACAACTAGATTACCCCACAAGTATGGCAAAGAACATAACAAAGTAATACACATATATTCTTCTACAATTGTAATATTAACAAAGACAAGTTGGCTTACCAGAGTATTGAAGGCATTTAGATGCTCTATCACAGAATATCCATCTTCCATCCTATGATGATACAACTTCATTGAAAGAAATAACTTGTTTACCAAGGACTTTGACTAATACAAATTCCCCAACTTTTCCTATAGTTCATTGGTTGTAGATTCTCTTGACACATTGAGTAACACCAAATATACCAGGCAGAGTAAAATCATACTCCTTTCTATTCCATCGAGCTTCTCCCAATCTTCTTTCGACATACCAGTAGATTGAGTACTAATAGTTTGTGTACTAGTAGATTGTGTACTAGTAAGTTGTCTACCGGTAGGTTTCATATCAGGATCCACAACGATCCATTGTTCTTTGTCTATAAGAAGGTCCTCCATCTCGTGCTTCCATAGCTCAACATTTTTACCTTTGAACTTCTCAATCTTGATTCTAGAATTGCTTGTCATTCTCTTTCAACACATGAATCACTGTTGCAAAGCTCCCACTTAACCCAGGTTTATCACATACCCAAGATAAACTTTGTCTATAAATACCGAGGCAAACACTCAGCAACAAAGGTGTCCCCTTGAAGAAAAAAACATGTGATGATACCACATATAAGTTTTAAACATGTGAAGTAAAGAAATGCATATAGATTCTTAAGAAAAACATGAATTAATCAATGGCTCATACACATAGTACACAAAGATTTAAATGTGATGATACCACATATAAGTTTTAAACATGTGAAGTAAAGAAATGCATACAGATTCTTAAGAAAAACATAAATTAATCAATGGCTCATACACATAATACACAAAGATTTAAATGTGATGATACCACATATAAGTTTTAAACATGTGAAGTAAAGAAATGCATACAGATTCTTAAGAAAAACATAAATTAATCAATGGCTCATACACATAGTACACAAAGATTTACACTGGAAACCATTAACCAAGAGAAAATCATTATTCCTTGGTGTCGCGTTTCTCAACTCTTCATTGTTAATTTCACCATTCACAATACAATATATACAATATTTTAGGTATTCCACCACCACCAAAACCCCTATCCCTTAATATGGGATTGATTTAGAAAACCGCTAAAAAATAGCGAAAAATGCTAAAATAGAAAAAATACAGTTATCAAATTTGACACAACCCTCTCCCCCCCACACATGCAAATAATATAACACCTACCCAACAACAACCGATTTCCTATCATTATCCTTGCGACAAAGCTCCCAAGATCTAGCTCCCAACAACCTCTTCAACCTTTCACCTCCACACAAAGCAACATACAAACATTTACTAAGTCTTTGGACACAAAAATGATGATTGCAAATAATGAGGCGTATTATAATGCAAGGATGATTGCAAATAATGAGGCGTAATATAATGCTCAAGGATTATTAGATATACCAAAACTTGATTATGAACTAAAAAATAATTAATAAAACAAGTATTATAGGGGGAAAATAACATAGATGTATATTATATTAAGAAAAGAGATACAACAAACATATACCTTGAGTCTTCTTTTTTGCACTCCTAGCTCCGAGCTCTTTGAGTTTCTCCTTATCCACTCTTGTTTGATGAGAATAAATGAGACAATCTTCCATATCAATGAAAGGATAGGATTTCTTATCTCACGTAGGATGATTTTGTCTTTCGTGTTGATACCAAACACCCCACTCACTCACTCACACAAGATTGCAATGGGACTCTCTGGTTCCGATAGTATGGGGACTATATCTTTGATTTCTAGTTTTTCATTAGGTTCCCAATGCCCCAATATGCCCTGTCTTTATGCGAAGACAGAGAAGCCTACGAGATAGTTTCAAGGCTTGGAACTAGGAGAAAAGTTGTTCATTAGGTGCTCAATGCTCTCAATATGGCCTCTCTTTAGCCTAAGAAATAGGTTCAAGGCTTGGAACTAAGAAAAAATTATAGGTTATGCACAAGTTTCATGTTTTATGGCCAATAATGCATCATGACTAACCCATCTTAAGTTTCATGTTTTATGGCCAATAATGCATTATGACTAACCCATCTTTCATTGATCTCCTCATAACTCTCATTGATCTCCTCATAACTCTCTGATTCTAGACTAGCACAGCCACAAGTTACTTGTGGTTGGTGAACGCCGAAAGAATCGAGCATTAAACAATCGATGTTATAAAAGTTTCAGTAGGAAAATCTCGCCCAATAAATAATAGTTGGAGTAAAAATCATGGCTGATAAACTTGGGCTCTTTAGAAAATGAAACTTAGGTGGCAATCAGCTAGTCATCAGTAAATTTTAAATATAATTAAGTAAAAGTAAAAAAATAAATATGTAAAGAGATGTCTTTATAATAGTGAAGAAGTTAGTGGTTAAAATCACAACCATTGATTTAATCACTAAAAACCATATGAAATATTTACTCTTGTCCATACACTGGATCCAATGGATTTTTTAACTTTGAACCGCTTTCACTAGCAAAAGAACTTTTGACCGCATTAACAACTTTGGAATCTGCTTATTTTCCTCCGATGCCCAGCCATGGCCAATTATCGGATGGCTGATGGCTTGTTGTACAGAATCGAGATCCTGTACAGACCCAACACAATCGGAATTATCGGATTGATGGGCGACTGCAGTGGAATACAATGCCACTTCCGGAGGACGGACATGCAAAGAATAACTCGCAAGCTTTACTTTCAATTTCAAGGGCGGCTCAGACATGGTACTGCCTGATGAGAATAGTTTCAATGCGGCCAACGGTGATAATTTCGTTGCTGCCATTTCTGATTCAATCTGCTTGGCAATATGCAATGCTGGTAGTGCACCCGATGGACCTGCTGTGGTCGTCGGAAACTTTGAGCAGAACAATTTCTATTTATTGTAGGATAGACAGTATAATCGTTTGGGCTTCGCTCAGCAGACCTGCAAGCTATTGAGATGAGTGAGTAATAACAAGTGCCACTGCAGTGGCGATGTCCCTGCCGTTGGCTGGCTGCATTGTGAAAATAAATGACATGTCATTGATACTGGCAGGTGGGTAGGCGGGTTCAGGCAAGTTGTCTCAGCAGGGCATCTAATGAGCGCATCTATGCTGTAAAGACAGACAAATAATAATTACATTTATCTAATGAGTGCATCTATGCTGTAAATACAGACAAATAATAATTACATTTTCGTAATCTGATACAGGAGCTAATTTTTATTTTAGCTAAAAGAAAACAATAATTAACAGAGTTTTTGCTGAAAACAACTTTAAATAATAATTACATTTTCAATCTTTCTGCTGCAAACAACTTTAAACAATAATTAACAGAGTCTTTGCTGCAAACAACTTTANTAATTTTTATTTTAGCTAAAAGAAAACAATAATTAACAGAGTTTTTGCTGAAAACAACTTTAAATAATAATTACATTTTCAATCTTTCTGCTGCAAACAACTTTAAACAATAATTAACAGAGTCTTTGCTGCAAACAACTTTAAATAATAATTACATTTTCATACTCTGATGCCCTGGAAATTTTTGTTTTATCTAAAATAAAACAATAATTAATAGTCTTTGCTGCAAACAATTTTAAATAATATTTACATTTTAATAATATGATAAAGTGGAAATTTTTGTTTTAGCTAAAAGAAAACAATAATTAATAGTCTTTGCTACAAACAATTTTAAATAATAATTAAAAATTTTATTTTAACTAAAAGAAAATTAAAATTTTTATTTTAACTAAAAGAAAATTAATTTTTTTTGACAAATTGTCAAGGCTCAAATAACTATTTAATATCAATAGAAGACTAATTAACACAATAGCTTAACTTTTCTCACCTGAGAAAGCCTTTATAGTTGGAGAGAAGCTCAAAAGCTGTTGTAATCCGTCCAATTCCATTTGCATTGACTGCATAATGTAAAGAAAAACAAAAAACAAAAGTAAACTTAGATAAAAAAATGAGAGGAAACAAAAGATGTAGTTGTTTAATTACGCCGAAAGACGTATACCTATTGGAGATGGGCACAATTAATGATCTTTTAATCTTAAATTATAATCTGATGGCAGATGCCAGTATATTCTTAGTCGTCCTCCAAAATCAATGAGTCGGATTTATTGTTGATAACTTCCTTGCATTTATGAATGCATCAGTTCTGTTTACTTTTTAACATTTACCTAATCATATTAAGAAATTATTGTAACATTATATGATTGCCACGTTTAAATAATTAACCTTTGAGATTACCACATTTAGCAGGCACTCCTTCAACTTCATTCTTGGAAATTACATGTATTAGACAAGCCACTTTTCCATGCGCGTGTTTCCTCTACCTCGGATTTCCTCAACTGTAAGCCTTTCGACGTTCACCAGCCGCGAGTTAGCGGCTGTGCTAGTATGTAACACAATCAAACCTTATCATGAAAATATGTATTGTCACTTATCTAGCAGAATTCCTCCACATGGGGAGTACATCTCGTCGTATGATTTTCAGCATAGGAAGTGGTTAGAAATATCTAAGAAAACAGGTAGCTATGACATGCATATCACTTACATGGAAAGAAAACAAGGCAACTGTGACAAAAACATATCACTTACCAGTAATTGCAAGCAATGTTTGTTTATTACTATCTTGGAAAGGTACTGAACACTATTAGAAACTGTCAAATACGTGTATGTGGAACAAATTTGTATTCCTTAGCAAAATGGAATAGACAAAAAGATAAAAACTAGTTGTAGGATAAAGAATTTCATGGAAACATGAAAGAAACACAGACTTACTTGGTACTGTCTGCCTTCTTCGAGTTGATAATGTTCACCATCATGGATACTAAATATTACTTATCTGGTGATTAGAGCCAATCCTTACATAGATTTCAAAATCTACAAAGTTTTTGGTACAAGCTAGCAATCGAACTCAGTTTAAAGACTCAACATCTGTGATATAGAGAGAATAAATATCTATACAAGTGTCTGATACATGCACCCACAACTTGCACAACTTGCGTGTCTCTAACACATGTCATAGAATTTATTCTCTTTGTTCTAGTGGCTTTGTAATATAAAAAATTAAAGAAATTAAAGTCTTGTGACATGGTTTCTATGAATACGCCACATCTCCAACTCTCGTGCATGCTCAAGTTCTATAAATAACACGTCTCCAACTCTCTCTCATACCCTGACGCCAGCCTATATAATTTTTTAATATCACAATTATCTCTTCTTCCAACGTCTATGAGTTGTTTTTTCAGCTCTTATTTGATAATGGGAAGTTGTAACTATATTGGCATAGACGAATAAACCTCTGCATAATCCTGCAAGGATAAATCAAATATTAATTATCACTAGCACAGCCTCAAAGTGGTTGGTGTTGTGGTTGGTGAATGCGGAAATGCACATAGAGTTGGTGTTGCGGTTGGTGGATGCTGAAACGCATATAGAGCTGAGGAAACCCAAAAGTTAATCTTAAATGTGGTAATTTCAAAAGTTAATTAGTTAAACTTTGCAATCATATGGTGGTACAGTAATTTCTTAATATGATTAAGTAAATGTTAAAAAGTAAATAGATTAACTGATGCATTCAAAAGTACAAGGAAGTTATGAAGAGTAAATCACATTCAATGATTTGGGAGGACGACTAAGAATATGCCAGCATCTTTAATTGTTAACCATCAAATTAGAATTTTAATTTAGAATTTTAGATTAAAAACTGATTAATTGTGCCCATCTCCAATAGGTATATGCCTTTCGACATAAATATATATTTTTTTTAACAAAGTCTAAAAAAATATTACTTCATTTTATTAGTTATAGATTTTGGTGTTCAAAACGACTAATGTTGGTGCTTTTTATTGATTTTGGTAGTGATTTGATTTTCCATAGAGTTCAGTGTCACATGAGGGGAATAGCATGTTCGTGGTCTCCTAAGTGCAATGGTGTCCAGTGGCATGATTTCCTTATATTTTGGTAAAATAGAGATTAAGATGCCTAATTTATTTAGTCTTTGGCATGATATTTGTGTCACTGGCATGGAATGTCTTGCATTGTCTGGTTTCTGCAAATAAGGGTCTTCTCAGGTATGAGATCTAAAGTGCATTTCTATGCTTTCAATTAGCTTTACAGATTGGTAACAGTTCCCGGGTTTTTCCCTAA
>SNQJ01S0062320.1:14098-26204 GCA_010110895.2 Picea sitchensis
GATTTTCTTCCGAATGTTTCTTGAGCTAATACCAATCCATCTAAGCCATCATTGTCATCTCATGTGGATGGTGTTATCAGTTCCGTCAAAACTCAATCTACTTCCCAATCGACCACACTCTCCTCTACCTCCCCCCAAACTCAGATCTCTGAAGTGAACGCAGTTCAATCTACCCCTTCACAACAATCTAGAGGTAAGAAGAAGACAAAGAATAAATCAAAAAATAACAATGAACAACCAAAAAATCAATCTCAAACACCTGCTACCGAAAAGCAAACACAATGGAAACTGAAATTCTCATGTATCATTTGTGGTGATGATCACTACACTCGAGACTTTCCACTTCACAATGAAGTGGCCAATATTTTCCAAGGAAAGTCACAACCTGCTGTTCTTACTCATCCTTTTCCGTAGAAACAATCCATGGTTGCTCAAATCCCCTCTCCTGGGGGTAGTTCTAGCCATCCTATTGATGAGGCCTCGTCGAGTGCACGTATTTATATGTTTAATGGGATTAATTTGATCACTCGCTCTAAGACATACGACACACCAGGTAACCCTAACAAAGGAAAATATACTAACGGTACCAGTACTTTACCAGATCCATCACCGTCCTCCGGTAGTCTTCCATCAGTTATTCCTCCATCTGGACCACTTCATATTGAGAAACCTGTGTTCGACTCTATCTTACGCCCTCCCAAGATCACTATACGTAAAGCTACCTTTAATCCTAGTTCACGTGCCACCCAGAACTACAACATTGTTGAAGACTTGGCTCAAGCACCATGTGCTATGTCTATGTTAGAAGTTCTACAACACTGCCCCAGTCAACATAGAATGCTCTTGGTTTCTATTGGCGTTGTTGATCCTAAGTAGTCCAACCACATCATGTTTAACCTGGAAAATTATGCGTCTCGACTCTCTCACCAACTTTCTTTCCAAGTTGACGTTGTTGTTCACAATCAACAAATCCATCGAACTATTATGGATGAGGGAGCCTCAACTTGTGTCATGTCTTTATCATGTTGGAAAGGTTTTAAATCACCCACACTCAACAAATCCTCAATGATGTTATGCGCCTTCGATGGGAAAGGTTTTCATCCCCATGGGCTTTTACAGTCCCTGCCCATCCAATTGGGTGGCAAAACTGTTACTGTTGATGTCAAGGTGGTCGATGCTCCCCTCGATTACAACTTGTTACTTGGAATAAGTTGGTTTTATGCTATGATTGTTGTTTCCTTGTTGGTTTTTCGATGGATCCAATTTCCTCATCAGGGAAAAATTGTCATTGTTGATCATTTGGATTTATGCATGACCGATGCTCGTGCTCCCACTACCAACACTATTCCTTTCTTGGGAGACCACAAGATCACATATGAAATCGTTGGTGTTGGCTTACTGAAATATTCTAGCCTCATGGGTACCTTCCCTACACCACTTCCACTGACTACACATCATATTTCCACTATCGATATGATTTCAACCACGACTTATCAATCTTTGGAATCATATGACCCTTGGATTGTACCTTTTCTGTTGGAATTTGATGCACTAGGTGAAACCGTTCTGCTTAGTCCAACCAAAACATCATATGTTTCTATCCAATCCGCTTCTCCCTCATCAGATGACCAACATCTATTGGCACTTGTCGGTTCCTCGATGCAATCATAGTTGAGTTACTTTTCATTTGCAATCGATTACATTTCACCAAATTTTCCTTCAGATGAATCTATCATGGAAATGTTGAGCACTGACGAGCTACCTTGGGATGATAACCATCATTGAACCTTTTTTCTTCCCCCTCGTGAATAAATTTGGGCAGATATACAGTCTATCTCCCCTCCTCATGTCAATTTTCTATCATCTCCCATGCCTTCGAATTTTGATGATTTGGATCCGGTAGTTGACATGGTGATCTCTTCGCTCGAGTTATTGGAACCTGATCTCCTTACCCCTATCGCAACCCTCAACATGTGTTCCTTCCAGAGTGATTATTTTTCATCCAGTGAAGATCTCTTGGAAGCCATGACCGAATTTTGTCCCTTGACATGGTATCCTTCCAAAGCGTTATTCTCTTGGAATCCATGATCAAGCAGATTCACGAGCATAGTTTTTCCTCTCTATAGAAAGCTCATTAAAAAATGAAACAAAGGCCTTGAGCATAGTTTTCCTCTCTATAGCAAGCTCGTAAAAAAATGAAACAACAATCTGGGGATGGAACTCTGAATCCTAAGCATATTTTTTTTCATGTGTCAAGCTCGTTAAAAAATGAAATAGTCACCTCTCTTGAACCTTCTTTTCATCCACCCTTCTCCTTTTTCTCATCTAGTAGAGAACTTGGTGACAACCTCAAATTCAGGGAATGAATTGAATCTTGGAGGTCATGTCTCTAGCCTTTGATGATCATTCTGGAGTTAAGCCACTAGATTTTCAAGACAGGGGCATACCGAGCTTAGTCTTTGCTCTTTCTTGTGCTCATAAATACATGAGAATGCATCTAGGTAAACTTTTATCTCTTTTTTGGACTTGTATGGATACACAAAAAATCACAACATTGGATTCATCTTTAAGTTCTTTTCAGACTCTCTATACATGAAAAGATTGTTGAGCGACCTTGTTCTTTTCACACTCGTTAAAGTATTTGAAGAAAACATCTGTTGAGCGATAGTTTATCTCTTTTTTCGGTCTGATTAGACTACTTTACGAAAAAGGAATTGAGAGAGTTCTCTTTTAAGTGTTTTTCTAGACTCTATAATCATGAAAAACCTTCGAGTTTTCTATCTTTGGACTCGTTAAACAAACATCGACAGGCCCATGCGAGACCAAACCCTTACTTCTTCCAATTCATTAAACAAAGGAAGAGGAACTTACCGAAGGTAAGTTATATCAAGCATTTGTTACCCTCCTTGAGCTTGTTAAATTAAAAAGAGGTACTCATCTATCTAGATGGGGGGAAAAATTGAAATAAGAAAGCCAAGCAGTTTTTGAGAACATTACCAATAACTCTTAGAGTCGCCCTTGAACATGACACTTTGTATTTGTGCACACCTTAATCCATTGAACCTATGCACTGAGCCAATCCTTTGAGTTTATTTTACTCCTTTGGGTCACCCGACAAAAGTCACTGTATCCATTGCATTATCGTGTTTTGGTCCATGTCATGTTTCTGTTGTTGTGCCTCAGTGTTCAAGGGAAGTATCCACCTCGAGAGTCAGCCATCACAAATATCTTATTTCAATACCCATGTCAGTCCATGCTATTTTGATCTACCAATTACATCTCTGTGTTTTTTTGTGTGTCATTGATGGGGGATACGTCAAGGCCCTCCTGCGAAAATTCTATTCCTGTCGACTTCAACACATTATCCAGGAACTAGACTTAGAAACTAGTTAGTACTTTGGGACCTGCATGCTTTAATGGCAGGCCTCCTCACGTTTGACAGTGGGTTTACATCATTGACCTATGATCGGATGATTCCACGGATGTTCAACTTCAGCTCATCCATTCACATTCGTTGAAATGTACTAGGGTACCTTGGGAATCATTGACATCAATGGTGATTTCCCTCGTGATTGTTAATGGTTTACATCATTGACCAGTRATCAAGTGGTTTCTACCATGTTCAACATCASRAAATCTATTCACATGGTTAGATTCATGCTACATTGGGATYRGTAAGAATACCCTGGTTTGAGTGATCACTCTWATATGTACTTTACCCAAGTTGTGGCAGAGTTTCTCTTGAACATTGACAGGTATACTATCACATAGATCCACTTTGTATTGGTTGTGGCTATGTCTTGTCATCTCGTAGATCCACTGTATTCTTCATGGCTACGATCAGTTCAGGTCATAGGAGTATAGATCCACATTGTATCCTCTGTGGCTATACCTTTTATCAATATAATTATGGATCCGCGGTGTATTTTAGGGTGGCCATATCTTGCAAGTCTTTATCACTCAAGCATAGGTATGCTTGCCTTGGGTTCGAAACATCTCATAATATCTGTTGGATGTTTGTGTGCAAATTCTACCAGGTTCTCCGAGTCCACACCCTTGCTTTAAATATTTGTAAAGTGTTTTGGCCATCATTCTCTCTTATGACCTCACACTTTAGGGGGCATTCTGTTACACATGAAATTTGCACACCTAGGTACCTCACCCTAAGCATCATAAAGTGTCATATAAGTGTCGCATACACCTTGACACCATGGAATAACTTATGTCACAATTCCTAGTCAATATGGAGGAGGGATATATTACATGAAGGAAAAAATACTAAGTACACATGAATTATTATTAATATTCACGGAAAAGAAATTGATTAAGTGAGAGAATCAAGTGCACATAAATTATTATTAATATTCATGAAAAAGGAAGTAATTAAGTGTGAGAATCCACCTCACATTTGGTTTCCAATGTTTTAGGGAAGGTGGAGGATCTCATGGATGGTTGAAATATTTCCTCCTTAAAATCCTTGAGAGATATTTCCTCCCCAAAATCCTTAAGAGATATTTGCTCCCTAAATATCTTAGAGATCCCTTTCTTAGTGGATCTTATGAGAGATTCTCTCCATGGCGATTAAGTATGAAAATCTTATATAATGAGGGATTTCGATGGAGGAGAAAAAATGGAGATTGAGAATTATACCAAACTTATGATCTCATGAGTGGTATGTCATTTGGAGCATCAACATTCTGTGTGTGGACTGTTTAAGCAAGGGTTTGGACAAGGAGAGATTGGTGAAGTTGTTGCAATAAATCCATGGTTGTAAGTAAAACTTTGTTCTCATCAATATAATCAATGCTTGGCCTGTTTCTTTCAAACTTGTACTTGTTCCATATAAGTTTGTCTATAGTAGATGGATCTATGTTTTAGCTAATCTTACAAGAGTAGGAAGTTGTTTGTACTTTTGTTTGTCTTGCAGGATCTACCAAAGAGCTCAAGATTAAAGCACATCCTGAACCTTGCAGGGACAAACGACGTTCATAAGGTACACACCTTACTCCTTCTCTTTTGTTCATCATCTTGATTAGATCTAAAAGGAAGTCAGTGTCCATGTTAAGCACCTTCTGTCTTAGATTTAAGATTCTAGCTCTCAAGAGGAGATCTACCTGTTTGCAGGGAGATTTTCCTACAACAAGGACAATAGCCCCCTCAAGACTCCTCTTAGTTTATTTTTCAAACACATCTCAAGATTGTAACGGGCCCATACATTCCCACATGCTACAAAGATAGGATAGTGTTCAAATTTAATTTCTTAGATTAAATCACTAGGGAAGTTTAAAGGTTTTTGTAATGGGCCCATACATGCCCACATGATCACAATCTAGGATAGTTCAAAGCTTTCTTAGATTAAATTACATTAGAGAGTTAAAGGAAACTATCCACTCCCACTTAATTTCAACGAGATTGGCTCACACCCCCAATCTCGCAAACAACCACATCTAAATTTTTTCTAAAAAAATTGCTAAAGTTTCCTCCACAGGAGGTGCCAAAATAAATCTTTTAGTCTAGGTAGGATTTCAGGGATAGGCATCCAAATAAGTCCCCATTATCTGGTTCTCACATTTTCAAAACAATAGAAGTTGTCAAATAGGGAACTTTAAATCCTCCAAGTCAAGTGTTCCTAACACCATAAGGTAGGGAGATACCCATGAAGGGTTGAAGGCCCAGGTCCGGTTATTCTGTGGGTACCCCCTTGAGGCACTGACCTCTTGGACAGGATCCAACCCGTGACCCATTTCTTAGCCCGAAAATCTAAATGTCGCACTTTGACCGAGGTACCTAGTGACCAAATTTTAGGACATCTACCCAGGTGGTGATTGTGGGATGCAACTGGACCTTGATCGGATTTTGTGTGGATATTGGGAAATATTGCTAGTTCTTTCAGGATATCCCCCCTCTACCCCTCATTATAACTGATTTATTCATCCTTAACTAGTTTCTCTTCCGGTGACTTCAGACCCCACTGTTGAGTACTATTGGAAGGTCCAATGCTATTTGAGAGGAAGGACGTTACGTCTTTTAGGACACGAGCATTTGTTTTCTTTGATCCCCCATGTGGAAAAAAATCACTTATCCACATATATGCTTCTTTATGAAAAAACTTTATGTATGATGCACTTCTGATTACATTTGATTTATATATATATCGTATAAAGTTAAAAAATTGTAGGAAATGCTCTTGTTTATTTATTACTCTCACCACCATCTGCACACCTCCACTTATATAGTCAAACATCATAGGGGACCCACAGAACCCCCGTCATTCCAGATGCTTTCTAAACCTCCCTCCTATTTTAGGGGGAGTTCCTAGTCTTTCCAACTCATCGGCTCTACCTTCTCACACTCCTGTGAGTGCCACTGTATTAGGATCAACTTTGCTTGGTTCCACCTTACTTGGGTCCAATTCCCAAGGCCCACCATCCACTTTCTCTCCTTTACACGGAAGCAAGGGCCCAACTTCCTCTCAAGGGGGAAGTACCAACCCACCTAGCCCCCCTTAAGGGTCAGGTTCACAGAACACTCACACCATGGCTAGAACTAATCCTCCACCACCACTTAAGATGCCATATTTGGCCTCTCTAAACATACCATATCTAAGAAAACTCACAAATGATCCTATATTGCATGACCTGACATGGCCTACAATGCCAACCAAACTACCTTCAGATATCCCCAAGTTTGAAGGAAAGGCCGGAGATGACCTTGCCAACCATGTCATGACTTTCCACTTATGGTGGTCTTCCAACAACATTATGGATGATTCCATCAGATTACAATTATTTCAACTCACACTCACTGGCCCATGAGACAAATGGTATGTAAACGAAAAATCAGGGTTCCATGTGACCTTCGAGTCCTTGGCCAAAGAACTTTTGACCTTCTTCTAATTACCAATCCACCAAGACAATGGTCTTGAACTACTCTCTAATTTTAAACAAACCTCATCCACACATATCGCTGATCACATTCACGAGTGGCTTCGACGATGTAGTTTGTGAAAAGCAGAAACCACCAAACAACAATGTCTTGATTGGTTTCTCAGATCACTTGTCTCTCTCCTCGATAAAGATGTGGCTTCCACCTTCCCTCAATCCGAAGAAGAATCCATCAGTAAGGCTCAACAATACGACCTCATCTAATAACAATCAGGATACTTATACACAGTGCTTCCTGATCTCCCAAAACCTGTGCCATTTGTCCAAGATAAACTCAATATGTCTCACTCAGTAGACAGATTGATTGGTAATACCACACACCACAATCCACAACCCCAACAACCACCAATGTATGGCACACCTCAATATCCACCGACATATGGAGGAACCTCTTATTATCCTCCACCCCCTTATCAACAACCATACCCTGTTTCCCTCCCTCCACCCCCTAGTGGGCCACTGTCGACACCCACAATACGCCCACCCACCCAAACAAGTTCTGGTACTCCCTCTACGTCAGCTTATATTCTAATTACTAGCGAAAGCGCCATGCTTTCCTATGTACCTTATGGATCATTACCACAAAATAAAATGTACTTTCCATTTCCTGGCCCTCCATAGCCCATGGCTCCACCACAAGGAAACCCTCATGCTGGGGTTAATTTTTTTCAACCCTCTCCCATTCAACAATATCAAAATTTCGAACAGCTGAATGCGAAAAATCCAATCCATCAGTCGAATAATGCCAAAAAGAAAGGAAAAAGTTGGAACAATAATAACCCAGGTCAAGGCATAAATCACCCCCAATAGAACCAACCTACTGGGGGCAACTAGAATCAAGGGAATCAGAACCCCCAGGGGGGCCAAAACAATAGGCGTCACGGGAAAAATAACAATAACCTTCGAACCAAATTCCCCTGTGCCCTTTGCGGTGAGTTCGGTCATTATACTCATCATTGCCCCCAAATCTTGGATTTTAAACGGATGAAAGACTCAAGGAATGGACCACATTATCCAACACTGCCTGCTCCTCAGCAACCCCCACAACAATACATGCAACAACCACCCCCAACCATGCTACAGAACCCCATTCCATACCAAGGAGTGATAAACACCGAACATGACATGCAACCCACCCCACCAAATTTGGGACAATATCTCAATCCAATCAATCCCATAGATCATACTATCCTCCTCACTAGTGAGTAAGAAGTCCTTATACAAACACATAGTCGTCAATACCGTGCACCCTCTGAGTCTCCCCCCACTCCCCCAGAATCCATCCCAGCACCAGCAGGATCCCCTTTAATGATCCCTCTCCCTAACACAAAAACACCTCTTCGCATCCCTCGCATCCCATTGCGCATGAATGTCCACAACCCTCAGGCTAGGGAATCTCATAATTACAGTTTGGTCGATGATTTGGCACAATCCCCAGCGGCCATGTCCATCTTAGAAGTACTTCAAACTTGCCTCACTCAAGGAAAATCATTACTTTCTGCCTTAGGGGCAGTCGACCCTGCAGATACTCAACTCATCACATTTGATCTAGACAATGGAGAACCTCGCCTCCCCATTCTCATCGCTTTCCAAATCCCTGTTAAAATTTGAAACATTACAGTTCATCAGTGCATCATCGATGAAGGTGCGTCCACATGCATCATGTCCAAGTCTGTATGGCAGAAACTTGGCTCCCCCGAACTCATACCATCTGCCATCACCTTGAGAGCTTATGAGGGACGACCATCTTCTCCCAAAGGGATCTTCCAAAATTTCCCTGTAGAACATGGGGGCAAGAACATTCTCATTGACATTGAATTTATCGATGCCCCACTCGATTACAATATCTTGTTCGGTCTTAGCTACATGTACACTATGAAGGCAGTTGCCTCTTCCCTCTTTCGAACCATGATGTTCCCTCATAACAGGAAGATCATTACCATTGATCAAGTTTCACATTATGAGCCTAACCCATCTGCCAACATCGATAACATTCTCCCTTTCATCCATACTAATCCTGAGACATACCCACTCATCGAAATGGGGCCCAAAATTTTCAAAGACCCATCCTTGTTAGGAACTTACCATGGTGCACCACCACTCCTTCATCCTTCCAATTAGGTGTGKGTCGTCTCGTCCAAAGGAACTGACATAGAGGATACCCTTCCTCCCAATGAGGCTTCTCTCATATCTGACGTCCCACTAGTYGTAGAGCCCCTCCCTCAAGAKCCTCYTGTGAACTCATCAAATCAAATAGTTCATGATCTCACTTCACCCCAAGGCCATATCCCGGTTTGGTAGACAGTTCCCCAAGCCATTACTCAAATCTCCTTCTTTTACCCTCCACCAAACGTACAAACTTTTCAAGTAGCTGCAACACTTACCCTCCCTAATATGGTGCTAGCAATCCCAGTTTGGTATTTACATCCACCAAAGATGGTTCCTCAACCCTCCCTTCCCCCCAAATAGAAGGAATCCCAATGCAGATTACCATACTCACTCCCACCATACCCTCTACACCCCCACTCACTAATCTCCCTACCACAACTGGGGGCAGGCAAAAGAAGAAGGAGCCCATAGCTCCACTTCCCCAACACATCCAACCTCCTTGCACGCTATGTGAGAAATATGGACACCCAACCAACAAGTTCCCATCTCTCCTTGAGTTAAAGAATCTCATACAACTCCCTCAAGCACCACCATCGTTCATCGCCTCCTCCAGTATTGCCGCTATCCCACATAACATAAGTAGAAAAGGACTGCAAACCAAATTTGCTTGTGCCATATGTTCATAATATGGCCATTATACACACCATTTCCCAATGCTACCTCACTTCTGACAAACATTAGTAGCAGTACGCCAAAGCTTATAGAACGAACCTAGTCCAGCTATGTCATCCCCACCAAACATCACTGACATCCATTATGTCACGACTTCAGTCAATGAACGTATGAGATGACCTTGCTCTCTATGTGAATCCTTAGATCATTTCACATATCAATGTCCTATGATCATTGAATATAGGCAACACCAAGTGACCCTGATTCAAACTCCTTCACCCCCTATAGAATCGACGATTAACCTTACCCCATCACTAGAGATTATTCATATTATTTCTCCTGAACCAGAAGCACTCCCTATTCCTCCATGGTTCTTGGATAACTTATACAAGGATTTACCCCCAAATCCCCCCAATTCTCCCGTTCATTTCCCCATAGAAATTTTACGCCCAACTACCACTTATAATCCTCAGTATCTCGATATTTGGTTTATGACGAGAGAACCATCGCAACCCCATTGTGTCATTTCCCCTACTTCTTCATCACTAGAGGAAAACCACAAAGTGACAATCACCGATATCACTCTTTTAGATCCCTTGTATTCTCACCAATTCCACTGTGACGAGGACATACTCGAGGAATTAACCACCCCCGACGACCCATGGGATGTGCTACACCACAAAGCGCTCTTCTTTTCATAGGAAGCCTTCATACCTCCTAACCAACACCCCATATACACAGTCGAAACCAAGGATTTTATCCCATCAGGGCATATCGATTGGTTCAACCACCCCATCCCTGCCCCTAATGCTTTTGAAGAAGGCAATATGGCCAACATTTCCCCTACCATCAAAATCAATATTTCCATAAAAAATGGAGTCGTAGAGGAAATCACCATCGGTGACGCATGTACCCCTTAATAAATCACCGCCTACAAATCTCTCTTCCAAGAATATTGGGATATTTTTGCCTGGTCATACACAAAGATGCCTGACCTTGATCCCTCTATTGTTGAACATTGCATAGACACCTGGCCTGATATCACACCGATTCACCAAAAATAATGACCACTACACCCATCCAAAGCAACGGCCATTAAAGTCAATATTGACAAATTATGCGTTGTTGGGTTCATCTACCCCATCGCCTATACCTCATTGGTCACCAACCCTATACCCGTTAATAAAAAACAGGGAACTATCCATGTCTGGACAGACTTTCGTGATCTCAATCATTCTTGTCCCAAAGACAACTTTCCAATGCATTTCATCGATCAAATTATCGACGACTGCACAAGCCATGAGGCTTTATCCTTCATGGATGATTTATCTGGCTATAATCAAATCCAAATCCATCCAGCCGATCAATACAAAACCACTTTCACCACCCCTTGGGGTACTTTTTCATATCGTGTCATGCCTTTTGGCCTAAAAAATGTTGGTGCAACTTTCCAATGGGCTATGACATACATTTTTCACGATCTGGCTCATATCATCCTTGCATACTTGGATGAACTCACCGCTTGATCCAAAAAATGCACTCAACATCTTGATGATTTATGAATCATCTTCCAAAGTTATTGTCAGTACAACATCTTCTTGAACCCTCTCAAGCGGATGTTCTACGTCACTGTTGGGCGCTTTCTCAGATTCATCATTTCCCAAAGCGGTATTACTGTGGATCCCCTCAAAGTCTAGACCATCACAGAAATTCCACCCCCTCAGAATTTACGCCAGCTCTAGAGTCTACAAGGAAAAGATAACTTTTTACGACGATTTTTCCCAGACTATGCCACCCGAGCACATGGTTTCCTTCTCTTACTATGCCACGGCATCCCATTCCATTGGGATGAACATGCCCAAAAAGCTTCCGACGATCTTAAAATGGCACTCTCCAACACCCCTTTAATTAGTTCACCCGACTATAATCGTGACTATATCCTCTACATATCAGCGTCAGTCATCTCAGTAGCAGGAGTTCTCATTCAAATCGGTGATGATGATCATGAGCATGTCATTTACTACATTAGTAAAAACCTCTCAGGGCCACCCTTGAAGTATAATCATGAAGAGAAACTAGCCCTTGCAGTCATCCTCACAGTCCAGAAAATGTGCCATTACATTCTGCTTCACACCACCAAAGTCATAGTAGATTCCAACACCATGCAATACTTTCTCAGTCATCGACAGATTAACTGTAAATTTGCTCGATGGATCAATATCCTTCAGGAGTATGATATCGAATTTTCAACGCCAAGAGCAAGAAAGATTTTGTCCTCCCCTAACTCCTCATAGCCTTCCCCTCTGATACTACCATTTCCCCCGTCAATACTGACTTCCTCAATGAACATCTCTTTTACATCACATCAAATGATCCTTGGT
>SNQJ01S0062321.1:0-17108 GCA_010110895.2 Picea sitchensis
TCACTAGTGCAAGTTTAGTTACAACTAGTACAATTGATCTTAACTCACTTAACTACACTTATAATTTTGTCACAACTCCAACTCACTCAGTTATGAATGAAATAATAGATTAATATTTATTGTCCAATTTATTTAAGGGAAAATTAAATCAGACACATGTTTCTTGTTGACTTTTCAACAAAGGATACTTGTTCTTGACAATTATCTTATTCAACTACCTATAATCTATACACAGACACAATGTACCATCCTTCTTCTTCACAAATAGGGTTGGTGCTCCCCATGGGGATACACTTGGCCTGATATAACCCATATCCAATATTTCCTTTAGTTGTACCTTCAACACCACCAACTATGGTGTACTCATTCTATAAGGTACCTTTGATTTTGGTATTGCTCTAGGTACGAAATCTATCGAAAAATCAAGATCTCTCTATGGAGGTAGTCTATGTACCTCTTCTGGGAATACATCCTTAAATTCTGACAACAAATGGTAATCTTCAGCCTTCATCTCCTTTCCTTCCGTTGATTTTAGTACTTGTATAACATACAAGGGGCACCCTTTTTGACTAAAATTCTTAAGTTGCAACATTGATATTTGCCTCACTAATATTGGCTTCTAAATGCCTTTCAAAGTTATTACATTTTCTTCTTCACCTTCACATTCTATATTTTTCTCATAACAGTTCATCTTTTCCTTGTGGGCAGCTAACCAATCCATACCCAACAACACACCATAAGAGCCTAGGGGTAGGATCTTCAAGGCTTCTTGCTTACACAATACACTCATCTCAAATGGACAATATTATATGACCTCGACCACTTTTATCTTAGTTTTATAGTCCAAAAATGACATATATGTGCATACAAGACATTGGCCCATCCATTTTCATACATTCCCAAAAATATTGTTGATGCTTCCTTCTAAAAAACCTTTTTTTGGATAGTGTATGTGCCTTGCTGCACTAATAGCCTACGTACACATGTGTGCTGCAATATAGTTAGCCTGCATACACATGCGTGATGCATGCTAGTTAGCCCGTGTTTACCTCCAAAAGTTGTAAAAAATATAAAATTGTGCGGAATTCAATGGAGTTTACGGGCTATGGAGGGTTTCCTAACCATTTTACCCCTTGTAGCCTATTCCAAAACCAAATAACCATATTTTTTTCATATAAAAATAGGTCTTGGAGAGTCATTTAGAGACATGAACAAGAGAATAAGAAATTTTTTCCAAAATCCCTTCCCTTTATTTGCCCAAGATTTGCATCTCATTCTGAGTTTTAGCCTCAACTTTCCCCTCCAACCATTCTTCCTATGCAACCCTTCCTCCTTCCCTTGATGGTATGTTGGTTGTGAGAAGATAATGTGGGATTGACACACTTGGAGCCACGACAGAGGAGCCCAGACTTGGTTCATAGAGCGCTCACCAACAAAGGTTGTAACCTTTTTTATCTTGAATTTGAATAAAAGAGATTATCTTTCTCCCAAAACCCTATGTTTACGTGTTCTTATCAATTTGATCATTTATAGCTATGTTTATACTTTTAAAGTGATTGTTAGAGATTGTATATGTTGTTTCGTTGTATTCCTAATCCCTTGGAGGTCAACTTTGGGAGAAGATCTGTGATCTAGGAGGTGACAACAAGCGAAAGAGGTCTACGCCAACCGCAAGGATTGAAGGTGCACTCATTAACCGTCTCTTTCCTCTTTCTCTCATCACTTAGTTTAGATGGTTTTGGGGTAGATTAAAGGTAGATCATTCTTTTAAGGGATTTATCGCTCTGCCTATTCCTTAGACCTAGTTTAGGGGGATTTTCCCCTAGGGGATGAGATATACATTCTCTTTTATTGGCAACAAGATAGTCTCCCTTGGACAAAGCATATCCTTCCATTTGTTCTCCATGAATTGGGATCTATCATGACCTTAGGAAATTATTCTCGTTACATAGAGTTGTGTCCTCCTCCATTTGGTTACCCTTCCAAACATATGGAGAGTTTGCGGTGCCTCATGTATCACAGACTTATGTCAATAATATGTTGCCTAAGTCTCATTATTTTGTCGTGATTTTGTCCAAGGGAAGTTTTATCCAACCTGAGTCGACCATTCTATAGTTAATCTCTTGACTTTCATGAGTCGGCCAACCCAAGAGTCCAGTAAAGTTTAGATTAAAAATCAATGAATTTTTGTGCCTGATGATAGAGGTCCTCTTTCTCCAATGTCATTTCGAAGACCTCAGAGTAGTGAGTCTTACACTCCTATTGTATTCCTACCAAATATTTGAAGATATTTAAGTTGTTGTTTGAGCTATGAAGTTAGCATCTCCAGCCACGAGCATTAATGCTTGTTGAGGATGCATATGTATATATTTAGATGATTTTCAAATGTAGATCCACTATGTATTGTTCGCGGT
This sequence comes from Picea sitchensis, assembly GCA_010110895.2. NCBI lineage: Eukaryota > Viridiplantae > Streptophyta > Pinopsida > Pinales > Pinaceae > Picea > Picea sitchensis. The sequence goes on from SNQJ01S0062321.1 coordinate 2,415, forward strand.
TACACTTTATATAGACACTCATATTTGTCTCGTAGTCATGATTATTTTATACGACATGGATATGCAATGTACTTGATTGGCAACCATGCTTAGTTTATCCCGAGCATGAGTATGCTCACCTCAGAGAGATTATCATTATTTTTCATATGACACGCTCATGAACACTCATCTCGGGCTCACTCAACTTCGTGCCTTCCCACTGTGTAAAGATATTGTAATGTATTTCGGCCATCGGTTTCTCTTCTTACCTCACACATTAGGGGGCATCTGATATAGTCCAAAAATTCCATATTTGTTCATACAAGACATTGGCCCATCCATTTGCATACTTTGCCAAAAATACTGTTGAGGTTTCCTTCTAAAAAACCTTTTTTTGGATAGTGTACGTGCCTTGTAGCACTAATAGTCGGCGTACACACACATTTTGCATGCTAGTTATCTTGCGTACACACGTGTTTTGCATGCTAGTTATCCTGTGTTTACCTCCAAAATTTGTAAAAAATATAAAATTGTGTGAAATTTGGTGGAGTTTACTTGCTATGAAGGGTTTCCTAACCATTTTACTCCTTATAGCCCATCCCCAAACCGAATAACCATATTTTTATCATATAAAAAGATGTCTTCAGGAGTCATTTAGACACATGAACAAGAGAATAATAAAACTCTTCAAAATCCCTTCCCTTTCTTTCCCTAAGATTTGCATCTCATTCTGATTTTTAGCCTCAGCTTTCCCCTCCAGCCATTCTTCCTATGCAACCCTTCCTCCTTCCCTTGATGGTATGTTAGTTGTGAGAAGCTAATTTGGGATTGATGCACTTGGAGCCACGACAGAGGAGCCCATACTTGGTTTGTTGAGCGGTCACCAGTAAAGGTTGTAACCATTTTTATCTTGAATTTGAATAAAAGATATTATCTTTGTCCCGAAACCCTATGTTTACATGTTCTTGTTAATTTGAGAATTTATAGCTATATTTATAATTATAAAGTGATTATTAGAGATTGTATATGTTGTTGCAATGTATTCCTAACCCCTTGTAGATCATCTTTGGGAGGATATTTTTGATCTAGGAGGCGGAAGAAAGAAAAAGAGGTCTACACCAACCACAAGTATTGAAGGTTCACTCATTAACCCTCTCTATCCTCTTTCTCTTGTCGCTTAGTTTAGATGGTTTTGGGGTAGATTAAAGGTAGATCAATATTTTAAGGGAGTTATCATTCTACCTATTCCTTAGACCCATTTTAGGGGGATTTTTCCCAAGGGGACGAGATATACATTCTCTTTTATCAACAGTAAGATAGTTTCCCTTGGACAAAGCACATCCTTCCATTTTTTCGCCAAGAATTGAGATATAGCATGACCTTAGGAAGCTATTCTTGTTACATAGAGTTGTGTTCTCCTCCATTTGGTTACCCTTCCAAACATATGGAGAGTTTGTGGTGCCTCCTGTATCACATACTTATGTCAATAATATGTTTCCTAAGTCTCATTATTTTTTCGTTCTTTTGTCCAAGGGAAGTTTTATCCAACCTAAGCCGGCCATTCTGTAGTTGATCTCTTGACTTTCATGAGTAGTTCATCCAAAGAGTCTAATCAAGTTTGGATTCAAAATCAATGGAGTTTTGTGCCTGATGATCGAGGTCCTCCAGTATTTCCTCGGCGGCATGTCGAAGACCTCAGAGTAGTGAGTATTACCCTCTTATTGTACTCCTACCTGATTTTTGAAGATCTTGAAGTTGTTGCTCAAGCTATGAACTTATCATCTCCAACCATGGGCATTGAGGCTTCCTAAGGATGCATATCTCATTATACTTGTATATCTTCATATGATTTTGAGATGTAGATCCGTTGTGTATTGTTTGCGGCTACACTTTATATAGACACTCATATTTGTCTCATAGTCATGATTATTTATACGACATGGATATGAAGGTACTTGATTAGCAACCATGCTTAGTTTATCCCGAGCATGGGTATTCCCACCTCAGAGAAAATATCATTATTTTATAGATGACATGCTCATGAACACTCATCTCAGGCTCACTCAACTTCGTGCCTTCCCACTATGAAAAGATATTGTAATGTATTTCAGCCATCAATTTCTCTTCTAACCTCACACATTAGGGGGAATATGTTATAGTCCAAAAATTCCATATATGTGCATACAAGACATTGGCCCATCCATTTTCATACTTTGCCAAAAATATTGTTGAGGCTTCCTTCTAAAAAACCTTTTTTTGGATAGTGTATGCACCCTGCTTCACTAATAGCCTATGTACACACATGTGTTGCATGCTATTTATCCTACATACAAACGCGTGTTTCATGTTAGTTATCCCACATACACATTCTATTTAGCCCGCGTTTACCTCCAAAAGTTGCAAAAAATATTAAAGTGTGAGGAATTCGGTGGAGTTTACAAGATGTCGAGGGTTTCCTAACCATTCTACCACTTATATCCTGTCCCCAAACCAAATAACCATCTTTTTCTCATACAAAAGGAGGTCTCGGGGAGTCATTTAGAGAAATGAATAAGAGAATAAGAAAATCTGCCAAAATCCATTCCCTTTCTTTGCCCAATATTTGCATCTCATTCTGAGTTTTAGCTTCAACTTTCCCCTCCAACCATTCTTCCTATGCAACTCTTCCTCCTTCCCTTGATGGTATGTTGGTTGTGAGAATCTATTGTGGGATTGATGCACTTGGAGCCATGACAGAGGAGCTCAGACTTGGTTCGCAGAGCAATCGCCAACAAAGGTTGTAACCTTTTTTTTTTTTATCTTGAATTTGAATAAAAGATATTATCTTTGTTCCAAAACCCTACGTTTATATGTTCTAGTTAATTTGAGCATTTATAGCTATCTTTATACTTTTAAAGTGATTATTAGAGATTGTATATGTTGTTGCATTGTATTCCTAACCCCTTGTAACTCATATTTGGGAGGAAATTTGTGATCTAAGAGGCGGAAACAAGCGAAAGAGGTCTACACCAACCACAAGGATTGAAGGTGAACTCATTAACCCTCTCTTTCCTCTTTCTCTCATCACTTAGTTTAGATGGTTTTGGGGTAGATTAAAGGTAGATCAGTCTTAAGAGAGTTATCGCTCTGTGTATTCCTTAGACCCAGTTTAGGGGGATTTTCCCCGTAGCACTTAGTTCTTGTGGCTAATTAAACTAACCATCATTTTGCATGTTTCTTCTTCTGTAAGGCACACGCGTTAACAAATTGTGGTGATATATAACTAATATTAGATCCAGGGTCACTTAAAATATAAATAGGTTGCTTGGAAATTATACCTTCCAGCTCGACTATAGAAGCTTGGTGTTTTTCTTGTCGGTTCTCCACAACTGCATATATCCTTGGCACACTTATGGCCACATCATTGATTGTAGTTGCTTCCTGCATATGATAAAATTTCTTGCTATCATGTTGTCTATGAGGAAAATCACTCAACATGTGTGGTTCTCCACATCCCCAACATTGCAAAGGTTCTTTCTTAGGCTCCTCTGCTCTTTCTCTTGCTTTCTTTGCTGGTTTATTTCCACTTTGAGATGGGAAATTATGTTGGTGTATAATTTTTCTTGGTTGAACAAAGTATGCATCCTTATTTGAGTTCTTGTATGGAAGTGACATGAATCCATTTTTCCGAAATCCACTCTTATCCTTCTTTTTCCAATCCTTTGAAGGCTCTCACTTATGTCTAGACTGATCATAAAAAAACTTGGCCTTCCTTATAGTGCCCTCCAAATTCTTTAGATTATCAAATTCAATTTTGTCATGATAGGATTGTGGAAATCCACTGAGAAAATGTTGCACTCTTGCTTTCTCATCCTTGAGGTAAGGAACATACTCAACAGTTCCATGAATATTTTAGCACAGACATCCATGGTAAGTTGACCCAACTTATGCTGATGGAATTCCTTGATTTTTTCATCGAAGTACTTCTCTGATAGGTATGTATTTTGAAGTACCTTTCAAAAATTTTCTTTCCTTCAATTATTTGATTTCCTTGAGGTCCTCCCACCAAATGGAGGTGCCTCCATTTAGATTGAAAATGTAAATTATTTCCTTGGTATTCTCAGAGTAATTGTGTTCCTGAAAATACTTCTTCATACCAAATATCCATGCCTTAGATTCTTCTCCCTTCTTAATTTCTCCGTCAAAGGTAGGAAAATTATCCTTCTTGAATTCTTTAGTCATAGAATTATGATAATGCCTTCTCTTATTTCTCTTTGGAACATCCGTTCCAATGTCACTACTAGGCAACTATTCAGAAGAAATATTCACACTAGATGACTCTGTGGAAACATGTCTACCAAATTTGCTCTTCTTGGCATCCAGGTATCGCTTCTTGGAAGAACTTCTCCCCACATTGCTATGACTTAATCAATGCCTTTGGACATCTACTGGGGCCTTCAAATTTTTTGACTATTGCAACTCTCCATTATTCGGGCTTTGTTGAAGGTGATCCTAGATTTCATACAAACTCTGTAGTAATAATACATTCAATTATGCATGCTCGTCCTAAGATTTCATGATCCTCTCATTATCTGCCTTCATGCTTCTAACAGTGGCCATCAAATATAGAGGGATTTCTCTATCCCTCTGACCATCAAATTCCTCATCTATGAAATGTGATGTGTCTTCCATGATATGTTGCACCATTCACCTTTTCTTGTCCTTTAGTACGTCCTACGTGATGAAACAACAACCCTTGTTAGCAATCACATCAACAATTTAAAATATTCGTGCCTGACATCATTAAAATTTTCCAAAATAGTTTTAAGCAGCCTCAGTGGCCCATTCAAGCCTAGAATTAAAAATATGCTCTCATACCACTCCGTGACAAACCCAACCCCCTAACCCTCACTTAGGCTAGTGGGATGTCAAAATTTCCTCTTCTTCGACTTGCTTCGTTTCGAAGATTGCATCCTATAATTGGATTATGATCATCGAGATATTTCCAATGACTATAATATTTCCCCAATCTGAGCTCAAGATCCATAGTTATGGCCTATCAACATTTTTAAACTCACTGCCACGTGGATACCTGTCATTTGCGCCATATGATGTGGCACTAATGTCGTGCCTCCCACTTGGATCCTCGACTCAACAGTTCTGATCTCTCGAAAAACTTCTTCATTGTCGTCGGGGTTCATTATTCATCACGAAGACATAAGTCACCCCTATCCTTGAGTTTTGATGATGAACTCTGATGATTCCAATCTCCAAATTCGATGGATCTCAGACTTTGAATCTCAACAACTTCGATCACGTCGGTGATTTTAACTTGCACGATGATTAACACCCATGCTTGAAACTCTTCTAATATGTTTAGGAGGGGCCTACGACAATCTACGGATGATATTCCATCTATCCCATTCGCTGATCAATGATCCTCTTTCAACCTTACAAAGGTCTTCGTCATTGTCAAAGTGCACCGACTTCAACTTCGAGGCCTGCTTTATTTCTCTGGATATTGACGATTACTTCGGCTAGATAAGACGATGATCACAACACCTTCGTCAATGATCAGGATCATATCTCCAGGTTCTATTTGGGTGAAGGTTATGGTTTTTGGACCTCTTTCTCATGGTCCAACCAACTAAGATCCAAGTGCTATGATCTACCAGAATAGTTTTTGGCAGATTGATAGCTCTCATGTAATTTGTTGTTAGCAGCTCATTGCTCTAGCCTCCCGCCTCGGGACAACCGACTACTCTTCTCCCGATGAAAATGAACTCAACATCAATAACCCAAATTTTCCTTTGTCAGAATGGATCTTGCAGATCCAATGGCGAGGATGGGTCCTCTGATATATCTAAGGCCTATTGCCCCTTTCGTCATCGAAACTTTTCCCAACCCTGCCTTGGAAAATTCTAAGGACTTATAATCCTAAAAAACAATTGAGATACAATCATAGAAATGAATCAATGACTTAGACTCATCCCAACTCAAAGATTAGTTCTGTGTCAAAGAAGAAATCCGGCTTGAGACATAGTCACTTTCGGGTTTTAACAGGATGACACCTTAAGGCTTTCCAGACCCTCAAGGGTTCATAAACCTCTCTATACCTTCATGGTCCTTCTAAATTCGTCATAAATGAAATTATTGCATATATTTCAAGATTTCCACTTAAGGATATGAGATTCCAACATGACTCGGGGTTCCTTACTCTACCCATAACTTCACTGGGACTGGAATACTCCCTTCATCTCCCAAACAATTTTTTTATCCATATCCTGCAAACTTTCCTCTCAAAGCTTCAAAATTTTCAAGGATACAAAACATTCTGACCTGACTTAAATTCATGAATTAACAATTCATCATTTACATGCATACATATTTACACAAGAATTCAATTCATTATTTACATGCATACATATTTTCCATTGATCCAAAAAAGAAATGCACATTTACATCATTACCATACATTAAATAGTCAAGTTAGACACTTTTTTGTTTTGGAAAGATATCATCAGCCAACTGACGGAGAGAGGATGCCTTCCCCCCCAACCTTAGGCCATACCGTAAAGTGCCTTCCTATAGTACACGACCCCCGTGGTTAGCCATGATATCACAAGGGAATGATTCAATTGTTCTTCAAGTTCAAATGATCTAGGAAGGTTTCTCTCCTTCCTCTGCTGATAATAGAAGAAGTTCCCCCCTTCCCACTGAGCTCAGGGCTTCCATAAGCTTATCATGTAGTTTATCAACTATATTTCCTATGTAGAAGGGACTCCCTTCTCTACTATACAGTCCCTCAACAATCTCCCCTTACCAGTGTCATTTTTTTTCGAGTAAGTACCAAGCTACAACCCTTTATTGATCTAGTCTAGATTCATGTGTTTCTCTGTTTCAGGGTGATCATCATCAAATTGGACGAAATTCCTACTTTCATCAAGGAAAACTCTCCACTTTATTATTCTCTTCAATCTGAGCTAATGAACACCTTTGTTCACTACACCCTTATCCTGCGAGCCCATCGTTCACTCACTCTTCCTCAAAGTATTCTCTCTTATATGCATTGTGTGTTTTGTTCTCTTCTAATACCACTTTCGACGAGTAACCATTCTCTTCTCTCGTCTTCATTTCTCACCCTATCCTCCTCTCTTTCATATATCTCTATCAGTGATGAATTTTCACATTTGGTCTCTTCTTATACCAATCCCTCGAGATTTGTGTGGCTTCCTGTAGACACGACCTCATGTTCTGGGCTTCGAATTTCTGAAGGGGCAATCTGTGGTGTCCTATTCGTCAGATTGTTAAATAGACCCTTTCCTTCTTCAAAAGACCAAACTGTAAGCAGTTATTAACTTCCTCAACCACCAATTTGACTTCCATTACTAGTCACATGGATCCATAACGATCTGGGCACAATGGTAGGTGTAAGCTCATGTTTACAAGTATATGCAAACTTGTTAAGGAAGCTCCCTATTTTCTTCACTAAAACATCTCATCTTCGGCTCACCTATCCACTTCATCAATTCCACATGTGACATCATGGCTAGTACTCTCAAGGCTCTTCCCTCCTCAATTACTTTTCTAGTGTTATTATCAATCAAAACATGATTACAAACTTCATAAACATAATCATATGAAGTATTAGGCATAATTACCATGAGGGAAAGGGAAAATAGGTTGTTCCATATAGACTTTAAACCTTTTATATTTAACTAAGTTAATAAATGATCCCATATGACATGATGCCACCTAGATATATATACCCACCAATCTCCCTTCAAACATTCTAAGTATGAATTTAAAAATGGAGAAGACCCTAGTAATTATGTTAAAACATTTCACTTACGGTGTTTTTATAATAGTATCATTGAATATTCTATTAAACTTAGGATTCTCCAAAACATGTTAATAAGGGAAACAACCACACAATATATAAACCTTCTTGCTAACACACACACCACCTTCATATCTTTAACTACGGACTTTCTAAAGCAATTTTAAATACCTATCTTAATATGACTAGAATGGTGTAGACTTGTTAATTTTGGTTAAACAATCCACCTCCACACACATATTGGATCATATCTAAAAATGGAGGCATACATTTGGTTTGATCAAGATCCCCATAAATCCCAATATCATATTAAAATGGCTTAAAATTTCCTTGCTTCCCAGAATCTATATAGATGTCATCATAGCATGACCTATAGATGAAGAAGAGGCCATCACGAGAGCTCAACAACTAGACTTTAATGTACTTCTAGTGTGGTTACATATATACCATCATCCCAAATTCTCCTCAAGCACAGTGGGTTCAATCCGACCCATTCCAGGACAATATCATGTGGTTGGTCGAATGATAGGGTCAAGTATCTATGCATTTATGTACTATGTTACCAACTACTTTACTCAAATGGATTTATCTAGAGACCCGAGACCCTAGATAATATGGAGAGATAAACTTTCCCTATGAACCATATCCATATTATGCTCCACCATTGTCTTATTCTTCAGAATAATCCACTTCCTATCAAAGGAAACCATTTATTCCTAACCCCTTGCTAGTTTATAATATTAATTTGGTTCAACCTTATTATTTTAGAGATTTGGCCAAAATTTATCTCAACTCATTCAAGGCCAAAATAACAACTAACAATAAGGCTAAGGAAAGAAAAATAACAACTAACAATAAGGTTAAGGAAAGAAAAATAAAAATAAAAGCAAAAACAAAAATAATTAAGAGATCCAAGGGAAAGGGGGCAATGGCCCCACCCATGACATTAATGTTGGGGAAACCAAAATGTCAATCAAAACCAACCCAACTATATGTAAAAAAAAAAATAGATATGGAACAATACTATATCTCGAAAAAATAATATTGTCTTTTTATATAAAATGAAATAAATAAACAGTTCGATCAAATAAAATAATAACAATAATGTAATTTTAAGGTTACAGTTAAAATAGATATCAAATTGGTGTATGAGACCCCCTTGTTTGTGGGACAAAAAACCTCATACATTGACTCTTTTATACAAGGGTTCATCAAATCAAGCATTCATACATATTTAGTCTGCCATAGTCTCTTGGTCAATTATAGGTATATTTACAAACTAGGGGAAGCAAGGGTATTACATTAATGCTCATTTTATTTTCAGTACTCCTCACATGGTATTGAGTTATTTATTGCACTTTTTTTTATTCATGAAGGATTAGATAAACATCTCTCAGAGGATGGAGGACATCTTAAGAGCCAAAACTTGAAAGTGACTATGACAAGTGCACCTGAAATAGATCATCAAAAAGTTGTACATGATTTTATAGTATGGATATACTTAGCGATTTATATACGCTATAACTTTTAATATAAATAGAAATTTTAGGTGAGGGCAAGATTTATATTTAGGTGCTACACAATATTCCAATTTTTAGAGTGACTGTATCAAAATTTCCAAACTCTAGCAAAGTATTAATTATATATTTTTCTAAGATGGTTGAAGTGTGCTTATTGCTGAGAACTCAATACATCTAATTTACCTAATTTTGGCATTTTCACAACTATATTGTTGATTTGTGGTTTAACTCGTGTAGATTGGTGAAAATTTATCAACAAATTAGATCCATCTTATATCTATATTTTTAATTGAAAGGGTTAAATCCGAAAATTTATCAAAAACTTAGATCCATCTTAGCTCTAGATTTATAAGTGAAAGGGTCAAATCCCTCGAAGTGAAAACATCTCCTCAAGTTTAATACTTTAAAATAAATTTGTAGTTGGGGTGATTTGATCCCTCTCATCATAAGTTTGGAGCTAAGATAGATTTAAACTAACTGTATTGAATTGATTTATTTCCTGTATTGTTTGTGTTGGTTTTTTTCCCTTTCTCTATCTAATCTTATTGGTCTTGAGGGATTATGATTCTATTGACCATTACAGATTGACCCCGGTTCATAACTAAGAAGCTTCCCAACAAAATCCCTTAAAGACTATCGGCTCCTCTGGTCATCTAGAAGGAAACGCAGTACACAGAGTGTACTTGGCAGTCTCACCCGAGATAGATCTATGGGTGGCTGCAATACTTAGGTGTTTGCAACCTGAGACCGAGTGAGATCTGCACCTAAGTTAACCTTTATTCAATTCTTTTAACATCTAGTATAACATTCATTCTATGCATGCATGTGGAATATCAGATTTACTTAGTTACTTCATTCATTCAACATTAATCAACTAATCATACGTAAACACACATTCATTCAGTCACATAACACAGTGTTATCATGGTTCACCCCCTCCTGGGCTACGTCCACAAAGATATGGCTCTAAGGATTTAATTATAGTTTGGAAATATCCATGCTACACATGGTTACAATATTAGTTCTTCTTCCTTCCCACAGGCTCCTCAATCCCCGTGAGGCTGACTAGATCGCATCAGGATCCTCAGCCTGCGATTTAACCCTTGGAATCGAGTCACTCATGCCTTCTCTATCTCACCAACTTAATGACTCATACAATCCTTACAATTCTCTTCCTCTATGTGACCTTTGTTGTCTCTCTCTGCGTATATCAGTATCTCTGTATCTCTCTTGACATCTATCTTCATCTCTCCTCTCCTCTAAGTACTACTTACTTATATTTTTGGCTCACCATCCATTAAAATTCATCCCAAAAACCCTAACCCTAGCATCGTTAGGTCTTCCATGCATGTGTGTGTGTTGTTTTTCCTTTCAGCTGTCTTTTTCCTTTCGCATGCTTCTCTTCCAAAAATAACCTTTCTTCCTGAATCATTCTGCATCCAACAAGCCCCCAACACTGACATGTAGCTCGTCCCAAGCCACCTAATCCTTGTGTGCTTCGTCGATTTATTCTACAATCTCCTAGAACTTTTCTGTGATATCCTTCGCTTGTGTTTGGTCCTGCATGATCTTCTCCTTGAGTGCGTCCAATACCTGTACTGCAATATCATCGTTGAAAATTCCCACACACTCTACCTGATTTTGTGCCATGTTATTCTTTTCTTCTTTTGCCTATGAAATGACCTATGTTTCCCACTCCTAGAGCGGTTCCATTTGAGCATGGAGCTCCTTTTTCTGTGTTTGTGCAGCTATGAATTCTGCATGTAGTTTCTTCATATCCTGCACTCCTTTGACACACTCTGTGATTGGCATTGTCTTCTGCCTCTGCTTGAGGTCCTGGATATCTGCTCTTATCCTTTCTTCTTCCTGGTCCCACTAATAGACCTGTTGATCCTCTTCCAGCTTCGTCCAAAGCTGTTCTGCCTTCTCGAAAAATTCGACTGCCACGTGGACTTGTCGCTCTATCTCCTTTATCTGTTTTGTTTCCTCTTGCTTCCTCTACTCTTTCACCTCTAATGGAGTGGTAGGTATGAGATGCTCCCGAAGGTGCATGATATCCTATCTGTATTGATCGATTGTTTGCAAAATCTGATCAATCTTCAATGTCACCATGAGTTAGGCCATCTGCGCGCTCTTTGGGATTTTCTAATAAGCTACGGACAATTCCTGCTCCAGCCTATCCACGCGGTATTTTTCATCTTTGGTCTCGAGCTTATCCTGCTCAAGTACCAATTCCAACTCGTCCTGATTATCCCTTCTCTACTACAATTCTGCTGTGTTTGTACATGCGCGTGACTGTACCTCCTTTGTGACATTGACTTGAATTTTATACAATGCCTTGGTTGGTATCTGCGTCAATACCAACTATATTTGGGCCAAGTCATTTAGGGGTGTCTTCCCCATGATTTCGTCCATGTGCAACATGTTGGGTGTGACATGAAATGTCGAGCTCGGTTGTGCTGTCGTTTGGATCCTGTCCTGCTCACTTGATCCAGCTTCGCCTCCTATCTGTGATGTTGATGGGACTATTCCTACGCTGTTGTCAGCCACCTGCGCTTCTATGAGATGCTAGAGGAGCTTCCACATATATGCAGCTCCTCCTCAATAATGTCCCTTTGGCGCTGAGCACTGTCAAAATCCTCGACTGTGCGATCCTGGACCATTTGGGCCACCATGTCCCCATCGTCCTTGGTGATCGTGTATTCTGGGGACGTTTTGTGTGCCTTTGCCTTCTTGAGCGCACCCACCATCTGGATGATTGGCCTCTTAGTCTGGCCTTGCTCCTGCTGAGTAGCACTTGATGTGGTTCCCTATGTTGTCTCAGTTTGTTTCTCCTGTACCTATGGTGCTCGTGTGTTGTTCTTCTTCCCCGTTTGGGTGACTTTCTTGGACACCCCCCCTTTTTACTGTTGCACCTTGTTCTAACCTGTCCTCGGCTTATTGGGCACCGTTACCTGTTCGACAAGTGTTTGTCCCTATCCTACCTCCTCCTTCATTCCTGCAGGCATTTCTTGATTCAGGACTGGGATCCTCCAGTCATCATCCCAATCTTTGATGTCCATCTCTATGTCTGCCTCCTTGATGCAGTAGCAAAATTGTAGCCATTGATTGTCGGGATCTTTCCGTGCCAGGATCCACATTGTATGTCTAGTGGCTTTGAAGTTGGCTATGCCCTGATATTGTGTGATTTTTTCTAGTGTCACCCTCCAAGTGTTCGCGATGCTCTCCTGTAGGTCACTGTGATATCCTTCAAATATGGTTGCATTCACCTTTATGTTCTTGGGGTCCGAAGCAGACCCCAACAATAAGTATCGCACTCCATGGAAATGATTGGGTGTAGTGGAAAAGAATAAATATTTTGGCTCCTTCCATCTGATCAAGGCTATCCGGATGATTAGCCATGAATAGTGAAATTTTTTCCCCAGATCTTGCGCGTCCTTGCAGTCGTCCAGGAACAGATTCAACAAATAAGGGGCCCAGTTGAGTGTGGTTCCCTTCGCACATTGTGCTACAGCTGCAACAACCCTGATCGTGACTTCCTCCTTGTGAAATTTCCTGAGTAATTTGCATGCCATAATTTTTGTGGCCATTCTTGTCATGGCATCACTAATATGCTTGATTATGATTCTGCACAACCCCCTTTCGGTACCATAGTTATTCTTCATTTCCTCGATCAATGATTTCTCCTTTGTCTTATCCTCAAGGAATTGCAAGAGATCCTCACCCCGTGATGGAAGCCCTGTGATGTATGCAATAATATCTACGTCTATTGAGATGAGTTGTTCCAGCCACAGGTATCCTCCATGGGTGACTTCCATCAGCTGCTTGACGTAGTTGTTTGCATATTGGCCCCTCCCAAAGTGTGGGATGTCCAACAAGCCTAGAATCCCATTTTTTTCCAGTTTGACTGCCCACTAGACTGGTTGATTAATTGGTTCGCCAAAGGGTCCTATACCCACAGTCTGTAGGTAAAATTTCTTGGCGAACTCTGGGAACCTGTCCATGTCCATCACGTCATGGTATGAGTACCTCAATTTCTCCACTTGTCCTAACATATTTCCTGCTATACGTACCCCTTCTAGAATGTGCGGCAAGACAATGGTTGTGATGTCTTTTCTGCACTGTGAACTTGGTACCACCTGCTTTCTCTTCTACTGTGGTGGCTGACTCGAGGTTCTAGCCTTCATTGTTCATTCTTCTGCATACTCGTCTGGTCGGTTGGTGACATCTTCCAATGCTCCCTCCTATGGATGTTCCAGTGTGGTTGTGTGTGATATTTATGGTGCAGTCATTTCCTTCTAGTTCAGGACTGTCCCATTAACTCGCAGGTGTTATTCATGGTTTCTGAAGTGAGAATGATTGTCTGCTTCCTCAGCCCGTTTTCCCTATCCCCCTTCTAGTACATCCATGTCCATGCCCACTGGTGTTGTCTTCTGGGTTTACTCCACAATAGGTGTGGGGCTTCCTGGTTTCATATCTGGTGATGGGATTTCATCCACATTGATGACTTCTGGAGGCTGAAGTGGTTGGTGTTCGCTTCCCTGTGCTTGCAGTGAGGATCTGGCATTGCTTCGGGGTCGTCGACCAGTTTGGTTTGGTTTTCCATGTTTGGGTGGTGTCATGGTGTTCATGTTGTTGTTTGCTGAATGGAGTGGCCTATGTAACTTCTGCAATGTTCGCTCTCGGCTTTGTATATTCTATGGCTTATGATTTTCTCAATTGCACAATAACCTTCCCAGTCACGTGTACTAGCTTATATAGGAATTTTGTGAAGATTCTTGGAGACGTTACCCCATTTTAATTTTAGTTGAACCGACGCTTCCTACGTACTTTCTATTGAATTCCCTTGCCGTCGCCAGTTGGCACGATTAATGCGGTGTCCCGTCATTCAATTTTGTTATTTAAGTTTGATAGTCATCATCCATTGGCGATTGTTTGTCATATCCTTCTTTCCCGTTGTTTCCTCTTTCCCATGGTTTCCCACTTTTAGTGACCATTGTCCTTTTCCTCCATCGTGCTGGAATTCTTGAGTGTGCGCGCTCATTCTCTTCTCTGTGCCCTATTCCTTTGTTAAATGTTCATCTTTTCAGCGCAATATCTCCTCTGTGTGTGTGTGTGTGTGTGTGTGTGTGTGTGTGTGTGTTTCAAGTGCCTGGGGGTCGACTAGCCCTATACAACATCACTCGGCTTCCATTGATCATCCCTCTGAGTTTTGTTCCTCCTAAATCCTTCAATTGTACAACTCCCCCATCTGTGACAGTCTTTACTTAATATGGTCCTAACCAATGCATTCTAAGTTTTCCTGGGCGTTGAAGGGATTTGTTGTCATACATCAAGTCTAAGTCTCCTTCCTTAAAATTCTTTCTCTTGATATTT
>SNQJ01S0062321.1:17118-42374 GCA_010110895.2 Picea sitchensis
TCACTAGTGCAAGTTTAGTTACAACTAGTACAATTGATCTTAACTCACTTAACTACACTTATAATTTTGTCACAACTCCAACTCACTCAGTTATGAATGAAATAATAGATTAATATTTATTGTCCAATTTATTTAAGGGAAAATTAAATCAGACACATGTTTCTTGTTGACTTTTCAACAAAGGATACTTGTTCTTGACAATTATCTTATTCAACTACCTATAATCTATACACAGACACAATGTACCATCCTTCTTCTTCACAAATAGGGTTGGTGCTCCCCATGGGGATACACTTGGCCTGATATAACCCATATCCAATATTTCCTTTAGTTGTACCTTCAACACCACCAACTATGGTGTACTCATTCTATAAGGTACCTTTGATTTTGGTATTGCTCTAGGTACGAAATCTATCGAAAAATCAAGATCTCTCTATGGAGGTAGTCTATGTACCTCTTCTGGGAATACATCCTTAAATTCTGACAACAAATGGTAATCTTCAGCCTTCATCTCCTTTCCTTCCGTTGATTTTAGTACTTGTATAACATACAAGGGGCACCCTTTTTGACTAAAATTCTTAAGTTGCAACATTGATATTTGCCTCACTAATATTGGCTTCTAAATGCCTTTCAAAGTTATTACATTTTCTTCTTCACCTTCACATTCTATATTTTTCTCATAACAGTTCATCTTTTCCTTGTGGGCAGCTAACCAATCCATACCCAACAACACACCATAAGAGCCTAGGGGTAGGATCTTCAAGGCTTCTTGCTTACACAATACACTCATCTCAAATGGACAATATTATATGACCTCGACCACTTTTATCTTAGTTTTATAGTCCAAAAATGACATATATGTGCATACAAGACATTGGCCCATCCATTTTCATACATTCCCAAAAATATTGTTGATGCTTCCTTCTAAAAAACCTTTTTTTGGATAGTGTATGTGCCTTGCTGCACTAATAGCCTACGTACACATGTGTGCTGCAATATAGTTAGCCTGCATACACATGCGTGATGCATGCTAGTTAGCCCGTGTTTACCTCCAAAAGTTGTAAAAAATATAAAATTGTGCGGAATTCAATGGAGTTTACGGGCTATGGAGGGTTTCCTAACCATTTTACCCCTTGTAGCCTATTCCAAAACCAAATAACCATATTTTTTTCATATAAAAATAGGTCTTGGAGAGTCATTTAGAGACATGAACAAGAGAATAAGAAATTTTTTCCAAAATCCCTTCCCTTTATTTGCCCAAGATTTGCATCTCATTCTGAGTTTTAGCCTCAACTTTCCCCTCCAACCATTCTTCCTATGCAACCCTTCCTCCTTCCCTTGATGGTATGTTGGTTGTGAGAAGATAATGTGGGATTGACACACTTGGAGCCACGACAGAGGAGCCCAGACTTGGTTCATAGAGCGCTCACCAACAAAGGTTGTAACCTTTTTTATCTTGAATTTGAATAAAAGAGATTATCTTTCTCCCAAAACCCTATGTTTACGTGTTCTTATCAATTTGATCATTTATAGCTATGTTTATACTTTTAAAGTGATTGTTAGAGATTGTATATGTTGTTTCGTTGTATTCCTAATCCCTTGGAGGTCAACTTTGGGAGAAGATCTGTGATCTAGGAGGTGACAACAAGCGAAAGAGGTCTACGCCAACCGCAAGGATTGAAGGTGCACTCATTAACCGTCTCTTTCCTCTTTCTCTCATCACTTAGTTTAGATGGTTTTGGGGTAGATTAAAGGTAGATCATTCTTTTAAGGGATTTATCGCTCTGCCTATTCCTTAGACCTAGTTTAGGGGGATTTTCCCCTAGGGGATGAGATATACATTCTCTTTTATTGGCAACAAGATAGTCTCCCTTGGACAAAGCATATCCTTCCATTTGTTCTCCATGAATTGGGATCTATCATGACCTTAGGAAATTATTCTCGTTACATAGAGTTGTGTCCTCCTCCATTTGGTTACCCTTCCAAACATATGGAGAGTTTGCGGTGCCTCATGTATCACAGACTTATGTCAATAATATGTTGCCTAAGTCTCATTATTTTGTCGTGATTTTGTCCAAGGGAAGTTTTATCCAACCTGAGTCGACCATTCTATAGTTAATCTCTTGACTTTCATGAGTCGGCCAACCCAAGAGTCCAGTAAAGTTTAGATTAAAAATCAATGAATTTTTGTGCCTGATGATAGAGGTCCTCTTTCTCCAATGTCATTTCGAAGACCTCAGAGTAGTGAGTCTTACACTCCTATTGTATTCCTACCAAATATTTGAAGATATTTAAGTTGTTGTTTGAGCTATGAAGTTAGCATCTCCAGCCACGAGCATTAATGCTTGTTGAGGATGCATATGTATATATTTAGATGATTTTCAAATGTAGATCCACTATGTATTGTTCGCGGTTACACTTTATATAGACACTCATATTTGTCTCGTAGTCATGATTATTTTATACGACATGGATATGCAATGTACTTGATTGGCAACCATGCTTAGTTTATCCCGAGCATGAGTATGCTCACCTCAGAGAGATTATCATTATTTTTCATATGACACGCTCATGAACACTCATCTCGGGCTCACTCAACTTCGTGCCTTCCCACTGTGTAAAGATATTGTAATGTATTTCGGCCATCGGTTTCTCTTCTTACCTCACACATTAGGGGGCATCTGATATAGTCCAAAAATTCCATATTTGTTCATACAAGACATTGGCCCATCCATTTGCATACTTTGCCAAAAATACTGTTGAGGTTTCCTTCTAAAAAACCTTTTTTTGGATAGTGTACGTGCCTTGTAGCACTAATAGTCGGCGTACACACACATTTTGCATGCTAGTTATCTTGCGTACACACGTGTTTTGCATGCTAGTTATCCTGTGTTTACCTCCAAAATTTGTAAAAAATATAAAATTGTGTGAAATTTGGTGGAGTTTACTTGCTATGAAGGGTTTCCTAACCATTTTACTCCTTATAGCCCATCCCCAAACCGAATAACCATATTTTTATCATATAAAAAGATGTCTTCAGGAGTCATTTAGACACATGAACAAGAGAATAATAAAACTCTTCAAAATCCCTTCCCTTTCTTTCCCTAAGATTTGCATCTCATTCTGATTTTTAGCCTCAGCTTTCCCCTCCAGCCATTCTTCCTATGCAACCCTTCCTCCTTCCCTTGATGGTATGTTAGTTGTGAGAAGCTAATTTGGGATTGATGCACTTGGAGCCACGACAGAGGAGCCCATACTTGGTTTGTTGAGCGGTCACCAGTAAAGGTTGTAACCATTTTTATCTTGAATTTGAATAAAAGATATTATCTTTGTCCCGAAACCCTATGTTTACATGTTCTTGTTAATTTGAGAATTTATAGCTATATTTATAATTATAAAGTGATTATTAGAGATTGTATATGTTGTTGCAATGTATTCCTAACCCCTTGTAGATCATCTTTGGGAGGATATTTTTGATCTAGGAGGCGGAAGAAAGAAAAAGAGGTCTACACCAACCACAAGTATTGAAGGTTCACTCATTAACCCTCTCTATCCTCTTTCTCTTGTCGCTTAGTTTAGATGGTTTTGGGGTAGATTAAAGGTAGATCAATATTTTAAGGGAGTTATCATTCTACCTATTCCTTAGACCCATTTTAGGGGGATTTTTCCCAAGGGGACGAGATATACATTCTCTTTTATCAACAGTAAGATAGTTTCCCTTGGACAAAGCACATCCTTCCATTTTTTCGCCAAGAATTGAGATATAGCATGACCTTAGGAAGCTATTCTTGTTACATAGAGTTGTGTTCTCCTCCATTTGGTTACCCTTCCAAACATATGGAGAGTTTGTGGTGCCTCCTGTATCACATACTTATGTCAATAATATGTTTCCTAAGTCTCATTATTTTTTCGTTCTTTTGTCCAAGGGAAGTTTTATCCAACCTAAGCCGGCCATTCTGTAGTTGATCTCTTGACTTTCATGAGTAGTTCATCCAAAGAGTCTAATCAAGTTTGGATTCAAAATCAATGGAGTTTTGTGCCTGATGATCGAGGTCCTCCAGTATTTCCTCGGCGGCATGTCGAAGACCTCAGAGTAGTGAGTATTACCCTCTTATTGTACTCCTACCTGATTTTTGAAGATCTTGAAGTTGTTGCTCAAGCTATGAACTTATCATCTCCAACCATGGGCATTGAGGCTTCCTAAGGATGCATATCTCATTATACTTGTATATCTTCATATGATTTTGAGATGTAGATCCGTTGTGTATTGTTTGCGGCTACACTTTATATAGACACTCATATTTGTCTCATAGTCATGATTATTTATACGACATGGATATGAAGGTACTTGATTAGCAACCATGCTTAGTTTATCCCGAGCATGGGTATTCCCACCTCAGAGAAAATATCATTATTTTATAGATGACATGCTCATGAACACTCATCTCAGGCTCACTCAACTTCGTGCCTTCCCACTATGAAAAGATATTGTAATGTATTTCAGCCATCAATTTCTCTTCTAACCTCACACATTAGGGGGAATATGTTATAGTCCAAAAATTCCATATATGTGCATACAAGACATTGGCCCATCCATTTTCATACTTTGCCAAAAATATTGTTGAGGCTTCCTTCTAAAAAACCTTTTTTTGGATAGTGTATGCACCCTGCTTCACTAATAGCCTATGTACACACATGTGTTGCATGCTATTTATCCTACATACAAACGCGTGTTTCATGTTAGTTATCCCACATACACATTCTATTTAGCCCGCGTTTACCTCCAAAAGTTGCAAAAAATATTAAAGTGTGAGGAATTCGGTGGAGTTTACAAGATGTCGAGGGTTTCCTAACCATTCTACCACTTATATCCTGTCCCCAAACCAAATAACCATCTTTTTCTCATACAAAAGGAGGTCTCGGGGAGTCATTTAGAGAAATGAATAAGAGAATAAGAAAATCTGCCAAAATCCATTCCCTTTCTTTGCCCAATATTTGCATCTCATTCTGAGTTTTAGCTTCAACTTTCCCCTCCAACCATTCTTCCTATGCAACTCTTCCTCCTTCCCTTGATGGTATGTTGGTTGTGAGAATCTATTGTGGGATTGATGCACTTGGAGCCATGACAGAGGAGCTCAGACTTGGTTCGCAGAGCAATCGCCAACAAAGGTTGTAACCTTTTTTTTTTTTATCTTGAATTTGAATAAAAGATATTATCTTTGTTCCAAAACCCTACGTTTATATGTTCTAGTTAATTTGAGCATTTATAGCTATCTTTATACTTTTAAAGTGATTATTAGAGATTGTATATGTTGTTGCATTGTATTCCTAACCCCTTGTAACTCATATTTGGGAGGAAATTTGTGATCTAAGAGGCGGAAACAAGCGAAAGAGGTCTACACCAACCACAAGGATTGAAGGTGAACTCATTAACCCTCTCTTTCCTCTTTCTCTCATCACTTAGTTTAGATGGTTTTGGGGTAGATTAAAGGTAGATCAGTCTTAAGAGAGTTATCGCTCTGTGTATTCCTTAGACCCAGTTTAGGGGGATTTTCCCCGTAGCACTTAGTTCTTGTGGCTAATTAAACTAACCATCATTTTGCATGTTTCTTCTTCTGTAAGGCACACGCGTTAACAAATTGTGGTGATATATAACTAATATTAGATCCAGGGTCACTTAAAATATAAATAGGTTGCTTGGAAATTATACCTTCCAGCTCGACTATAGAAGCTTGGTGTTTTTCTTGTCGGTTCTCCACAACTGCATATATCCTTGGCACACTTATGGCCACATCATTGATTGTAGTTGCTTCCTGCATATGATAAAATTTCTTGCTATCATGTTGTCTATGAGGAAAATCACTCAACATGTGTGGTTCTCCACATCCCCAACATTGCAAAGGTTCTTTCTTAGGCTCCTCTGCTCTTTCTCTTGCTTTCTTTGCTGGTTTATTTCCACTTTGAGATGGGAAATTATGTTGGTGTATAATTTTTCTTGGTTGAACAAAGTATGCATCCTTATTTGAGTTCTTGTATGGAAGTGACATGAATCCATTTTTCCGAAATCCACTCTTATCCTTCTTTTTCCAATCCTTTGAAGGCTCTCACTTATGTCTAGACTGATCATAAAAAAACTTGGCCTTCCTTATAGTGCCCTCCAAATTCTTTAGATTATCAAATTCAATTTTGTCATGATAGGATTGTGGAAATCCACTGAGAAAATGTTGCACTCTTGCTTTCTCATCCTTGAGGTAAGGAACATACTCAACAGTTCCATGAATATTTTAGCACAGACATCCATGGTAAGTTGACCCAACTTATGCTGATGGAATTCCTTGATTTTTTCATCGAAGTACTTCTCTGATAGGTATGTATTTTGAAGTACCTTTCAAAAATTTTCTTTCCTTCAATTATTTGATTTCCTTGAGGTCCTCCCACCAAATGGAGGTGCCTCCATTTAGATTGAAAATGTAAATTATTTCCTTGGTATTCTCAGAGTAATTGTGTTCCTGAAAATACTTCTTCATACCAAATATCCATGCCTTAGATTCTTCTCCCTTCTTAATTTCTCCGTCAAAGGTAGGAAAATTATCCTTCTTGAATTCTTTAGTCATAGAATTATGATAATGCCTTCTCTTATTTCTCTTTGGAACATCCGTTCCAATGTCACTACTAGGCAACTATTCAGAAGAAATATTCACACTAGATGACTCTGTGGAAACATGTCTACCAAATTTGCTCTTCTTGGCATCCAGGTATCGCTTCTTGGAAGAACTTCTCCCCACATTGCTATGACTTAATCAATGCCTTTGGACATCTACTGGGGCCTTCAAATTTTTTGACTATTGCAACTCTCCATTATTCGGGCTTTGTTGAAGGTGATCCTAGATTTCATACAAACTCTGTAGTAATAATACATTCAATTATGCATGCTCGTCCTAAGATTTCATGATCCTCTCATTATCTGCCTTCATGCTTCTAACAGTGGCCATCAAATATAGAGGGATTTCTCTATCCCTCTGACCATCAAATTCCTCATCTATGAAATGTGATGTGTCTTCCATGATATGTTGCACCATTCACCTTTTCTTGTCCTTTAGTACGTCCTACGTGATGAAACAACAACCCTTGTTAGCAATCACATCAACAATTTAAAATATTCGTGCCTGACATCATTAAAATTTTCCAAAATAGTTTTAAGCAGCCTCAGTGGCCCATTCAAGCCTAGAATTAAAAATATGCTCTCATACCACTCCGTGACAAACCCAACCCCCTAACCCTCACTTAGGCTAGTGGGATGTCAAAATTTCCTCTTCTTCGACTTGCTTCGTTTCGAAGATTGCATCCTATAATTGGATTATGATCATCGAGATATTTCCAATGACTATAATATTTCCCCAATCTGAGCTCAAGATCCATAGTTATGGCCTATCAACATTTTTAAACTCACTGCCACGTGGATACCTGTCATTTGCGCCATATGATGTGGCACTAATGTCGTGCCTCCCACTTGGATCCTCGACTCAACAGTTCTGATCTCTCGAAAAACTTCTTCATTGTCGTCGGGGTTCATTATTCATCACGAAGACATAAGTCACCCCTATCCTTGAGTTTTGATGATGAACTCTGATGATTCCAATCTCCAAATTCGATGGATCTCAGACTTTGAATCTCAACAACTTCGATCACGTCGGTGATTTTAACTTGCACGATGATTAACACCCATGCTTGAAACTCTTCTAATATGTTTAGGAGGGGCCTACGACAATCTACGGATGATATTCCATCTATCCCATTCGCTGATCAATGATCCTCTTTCAACCTTACAAAGGTCTTCGTCATTGTCAAAGTGCACCGACTTCAACTTCGAGGCCTGCTTTATTTCTCTGGATATTGACGATTACTTCGGCTAGATAAGACGATGATCACAACACCTTCGTCAATGATCAGGATCATATCTCCAGGTTCTATTTGGGTGAAGGTTATGGTTTTTGGACCTCTTTCTCATGGTCCAACCAACTAAGATCCAAGTGCTATGATCTACCAGAATAGTTTTTGGCAGATTGATAGCTCTCATGTAATTTGTTGTTAGCAGCTCATTGCTCTAGCCTCCCGCCTCGGGACAACCGACTACTCTTCTCCCGATGAAAATGAACTCAACATCAATAACCCAAATTTTCCTTTGTCAGAATGGATCTTGCAGATCCAATGGCGAGGATGGGTCCTCTGATATATCTAAGGCCTATTGCCCCTTTCGTCATCGAAACTTTTCCCAACCCTGCCTTGGAAAATTCTAAGGACTTATAATCCTAAAAAACAATTGAGATACAATCATAGAAATGAATCAATGACTTAGACTCATCCCAACTCAAAGATTAGTTCTGTGTCAAAGAAGAAATCCGGCTTGAGACATAGTCACTTTCGGGTTTTAACAGGATGACACCTTAAGGCTTTCCAGACCCTCAAGGGTTCATAAACCTCTCTATACCTTCATGGTCCTTCTAAATTCGTCATAAATGAAATTATTGCATATATTTCAAGATTTCCACTTAAGGATATGAGATTCCAACATGACTCGGGGTTCCTTACTCTACCCATAACTTCACTGGGACTGGAATACTCCCTTCATCTCCCAAACAATTTTTTTATCCATATCCTGCAAACTTTCCTCTCAAAGCTTCAAAATTTTCAAGGATACAAAACATTCTGACCTGACTTAAATTCATGAATTAACAATTCATCATTTACATGCATACATATTTACACAAGAATTCAATTCATTATTTACATGCATACATATTTTCCATTGATCCAAAAAAGAAATGCACATTTACATCATTACCATACATTAAATAGTCAAGTTAGACACTTTTTTGTTTTGGAAAGATATCATCAGCCAACTGACGGAGAGAGGATGCCTTCCCCCCCAACCTTAGGCCATACCGTAAAGTGCCTTCCTATAGTACACGACCCCCGTGGTTAGCCATGATATCACAAGGGAATGATTCAATTGTTCTTCAAGTTCAAATGATCTAGGAAGGTTTCTCTCCTTCCTCTGCTGATAATAGAAGAAGTTCCCCCCTTCCCACTGAGCTCAGGGCTTCCATAAGCTTATCATGTAGTTTATCAACTATATTTCCTATGTAGAAGGGACTCCCTTCTCTACTATACAGTCCCTCAACAATCTCCCCTTACCAGTGTCATTTTTTTTCGAGTAAGTACCAAGCTACAACCCTTTATTGATCTAGTCTAGATTCATGTGTTTCTCTGTTTCAGGGTGATCATCATCAAATTGGACGAAATTCCTACTTTCATCAAGGAAAACTCTCCACTTTATTATTCTCTTCAATCTGAGCTAATGAACACCTTTGTTCACTACACCCTTATCCTGCGAGCCCATCGTTCACTCACTCTTCCTCAAAGTATTCTCTCTTATATGCATTGTGTGTTTTGTTCTCTTCTAATACCACTTTCGACGAGTAACCATTCTCTTCTCTCGTCTTCATTTCTCACCCTATCCTCCTCTCTTTCATATATCTCTATCAGTGATGAATTTTCACATTTGGTCTCTTCTTATACCAATCCCTCGAGATTTGTGTGGCTTCCTGTAGACACGACCTCATGTTCTGGGCTTCGAATTTCTGAAGGGGCAATCTGTGGTGTCCTATTCGTCAGATTGTTAAATAGACCCTTTCCTTCTTCAAAAGACCAAACTGTAAGCAGTTATTAACTTCCTCAACCACCAATTTGACTTCCATTACTAGTCACATGGATCCATAACGATCTGGGCACAATGGTAGGTGTAAGCTCATGTTTACAAGTATATGCAAACTTGTTAAGGAAGCTCCCTATTTTCTTCACTAAAACATCTCATCTTCGGCTCACCTATCCACTTCATCAATTCCACATGTGACATCATGGCTAGTACTCTCAAGGCTCTTCCCTCCTCAATTACTTTTCTAGTGTTATTATCAATCAAAACATGATTACAAACTTCATAAACATAATCATATGAAGTATTAGGCATAATTACCATGAGGGAAAGGGAAAATAGGTTGTTCCATATAGACTTTAAACCTTTTATATTTAACTAAGTTAATAAATGATCCCATATGACATGATGCCACCTAGATATATATACCCACCAATCTCCCTTCAAACATTCTAAGTATGAATTTAAAAATGGAGAAGACCCTAGTAATTATGTTAAAACATTTCACTTACGGTGTTTTTATAATAGTATCATTGAATATTCTATTAAACTTAGGATTCTCCAAAACATGTTAATAAGGGAAACAACCACACAATATATAAACCTTCTTGCTAACACACACACCACCTTCATATCTTTAACTACGGACTTTCTAAAGCAATTTTAAATACCTATCTTAATATGACTAGAATGGTGTAGACTTGTTAATTTTGGTTAAACAATCCACCTCCACACACATATTGGATCATATCTAAAAATGGAGGCATACATTTGGTTTGATCAAGATCCCCATAAATCCCAATATCATATTAAAATGGCTTAAAATTTCCTTGCTTCCCAGAATCTATATAGATGTCATCATAGCATGACCTATAGATGAAGAAGAGGCCATCACGAGAGCTCAACAACTAGACTTTAATGTACTTCTAGTGTGGTTACATATATACCATCATCCCAAATTCTCCTCAAGCACAGTGGGTTCAATCCGACCCATTCCAGGACAATATCATGTGGTTGGTCGAATGATAGGGTCAAGTATCTATGCATTTATGTACTATGTTACCAACTACTTTACTCAAATGGATTTATCTAGAGACCCGAGACCCTAGATAATATGGAGAGATAAACTTTCCCTATGAACCATATCCATATTATGCTCCACCATTGTCTTATTCTTCAGAATAATCCACTTCCTATCAAAGGAAACCATTTATTCCTAACCCCTTGCTAGTTTATAATATTAATTTGGTTCAACCTTATTATTTTAGAGATTTGGCCAAAATTTATCTCAACTCATTCAAGGCCAAAATAACAACTAACAATAAGGCTAAGGAAAGAAAAATAACAACTAACAATAAGGTTAAGGAAAGAAAAATAAAAATAAAAGCAAAAACAAAAATAATTAAGAGATCCAAGGGAAAGGGGGCAATGGCCCCACCCATGACATTAATGTTGGGGAAACCAAAATGTCAATCAAAACCAACCCAACTATATGTAAAAAAAAAAATAGATATGGAACAATACTATATCTCGAAAAAATAATATTGTCTTTTTATATAAAATGAAATAAATAAACAGTTCGATCAAATAAAATAATAACAATAATGTAATTTTAAGGTTACAGTTAAAATAGATATCAAATTGGTGTATGAGACCCCCTTGTTTGTGGGACAAAAAACCTCATACATTGACTCTTTTATACAAGGGTTCATCAAATCAAGCATTCATACATATTTAGTCTGCCATAGTCTCTTGGTCAATTATAGGTATATTTACAAACTAGGGGAAGCAAGGGTATTACATTAATGCTCATTTTATTTTCAGTACTCCTCACATGGTATTGAGTTATTTATTGCACTTTTTTTTATTCATGAAGGATTAGATAAACATCTCTCAGAGGATGGAGGACATCTTAAGAGCCAAAACTTGAAAGTGACTATGACAAGTGCACCTGAAATAGATCATCAAAAAGTTGTACATGATTTTATAGTATGGATATACTTAGCGATTTATATACGCTATAACTTTTAATATAAATAGAAATTTTAGGTGAGGGCAAGATTTATATTTAGGTGCTACACAATATTCCAATTTTTAGAGTGACTGTATCAAAATTTCCAAACTCTAGCAAAGTATTAATTATATATTTTTCTAAGATGGTTGAAGTGTGCTTATTGCTGAGAACTCAATACATCTAATTTACCTAATTTTGGCATTTTCACAACTATATTGTTGATTTGTGGTTTAACTCGTGTAGATTGGTGAAAATTTATCAACAAATTAGATCCATCTTATATCTATATTTTTAATTGAAAGGGTTAAATCCGAAAATTTATCAAAAACTTAGATCCATCTTAGCTCTAGATTTATAAGTGAAAGGGTCAAATCCCTCGAAGTGAAAACATCTCCTCAAGTTTAATACTTTAAAATAAATTTGTAGTTGGGGTGATTTGATCCCTCTCATCATAAGTTTGGAGCTAAGATAGATTTAAACTAACTGTATTGAATTGATTTATTTCATGTATTGTTTGTGTTGGTTTTTTTCCCTTTCTCTATCTAATCTTATTGGTCTTGAGGGATTATGATTCTATTGACCATTACAGATTGACCCCGGTTCATAACTAAGAAGCTTCCCAACAAAATCCCTTAAAGACTATCGGCCCCTCTGGTCATCTAGAAGGAAACGCAGTACACAGAGTGTACTGCGCAGTCTCAACCGAGATAGATCTATGGGTGGCTGCAATACTTAGGTGTTTGCAACCTGAGACCGAGTGAGATCTGCACCTAAGTTAACCTTTATTCAGTTCTTTTAACATCTAGTATAACATTCATTCTATGCATGCATGTGGAATATCAGATTTACTTAGTTACTTCATTCATTCAACATTAATCAACTAATCAGACGTAAACACACATTCATTCAGTCACATAACACAATGTTATCATGGTTCACCCCCTCCTGGGCTACGTCCACAAAGATCTGGCTCTAAGGATTTTATTATAGTTTGGAAATCTCCATGCTGCACATGGTTATAATCTTAGTTCTTCTTCCTTCCCACAGGCTCCTCAATCCCCGTGAGGCTGACTAGATCGCATCAGGATCCTCAGCCTGCGATTTAACCCTTGGGATTGAGTCACTCATGCCTTCTCTATCTCACCAACTTAATGACTCATACAATCCTTACAATTCTCTTCCTCTATGTGACCTTTGTTGTCTCTCTCTGCATATATCAGTATCTGTGTATCTCTCTTGACATCTATCTTCATCTCTCCTCTCCTCTAAGTACTACTTACTTATATTTTCGGCTCACCATCCATTAAAATTCATCCCAAAAACCCTAACCCTAGCATCGTTAGGTCTTCCATGCATGTGTGTGTGTTGTTTTTCCTTTCAACTGTCTTTTTCCTTTTGCATGCTTCTCTTCCAAAAATAACCTTTCTTCCTAAATCGTTCTGCATCCAACAAGCCCCCAACACTGACATGTAGCTCGTCCCAAGCCACCTAATTCTTGTGTGCTTCGTCGATTTCTTTTGCAATCTCCTAGAAATTTTCTGTGATATCCTTCGCTTGTGTTTGGTCCTGCATGATCTTCTCCTTGAGTGCGTCCAATACCTGTACTGCAATATCATCGTTGAAAATCCCCACACTCTCTACCTGATTTTGTGCCATGTTATTCTTTTCTTCTTTTGCCTATGAAATGACCTATGTTTCCCACTCCTAGAGCGGTTCCATTTGAGCATGGAGCTCCTTTTTCTGTGTTTGTGCAGCTATGAATTCTGCATGTAGTTTCTTCATATCCTGCGCTCCTTTGACACAATCTGTGATTGGCATTGTCTTCTGCCTCTACTTGAGGTCCTGGATATCTGCTCTTATCCTTTCTTCTTCCTAGTCCCACTGATAGACCTGTTGATCCTCTTCCAGCTTCGTCCAAAGCTGTGCTGCCTTCTCGAAAAATTCGACTGCCACGTGGACTTGTCGCTCTATCTCCTTTATCTGTTTTGTTTCCTCTTGCTTCCTCTACTCTTTCACCTCTAATGGAGTGGTAGGTATGATATGCTCCCGAAGGTGCATGATCTCCTATCTGTATTGATCGATTGTTTGCAAAATCTGATCAATCTTCAATGTCACCATGAGTTCGGCCATCTGCGCGCTCTTTGGGATTTTCTAATAAGCCATGGACAATTCCTGCTCCAGCCTATCCACGCGGTATTTTTCATCTTTGGTCTCGAGCTTATCCTGCTCAAGTACCAATTCCAACTCGTCCTAATTATCCCTTCTCTGCTACAATTCTGCTGTGTTTGTACATGCGCGTGACTGTACCTCCTTTGTGACATTGAATTGCATTTTATACAATGCCTTGGTTGGTATCTGCGTCAATACCAACTGTATTTGGGCCAAGTCATTTAGGGGTGTCTTCCCCATGATTTCTTCCATGCGCAACATGTTGGGTGTGACATGAAATGTCGAGCTCGGTTGTGTTGTCGTTTGGATCCTATCCTGCTCACTTGATCCAGCTTCGCCTCCTATCTGTGATGTTGATGGGACTATTCCTACGCTGTTGTCAACCACCTACACTTCTATGAGATGCTAGAGGAGCTTCCACATATATGCAGCCCCAACTCAATAATGTCCCTTTGGCGCTGAGCACTGTCAAAATCCTCGACTGTGCGATCCTGGACCATTTGGGCCACCATGTCCCCATCGTCCTTGGTGATCAAGTATTCTGGGGACGTTCTGTGTGCCTTTGCCTTCTTGAGCGCACCCCCCATCTGGATGATTGGCCTCTTAGTCTGGCCTTGCTCCTGCTGAGTAGCACTTGATGTGGTTCCGTATGTTGTCTCAGTTTGTTTCTCCTGTACCTATGGTGCCCGTGTGTTGTTCTTCTTCCCCATTTGGGTGCCTTTCTTGGACGCCCCCCCTTTTTACTGTTGCACCTTGTTCTGACCTGTCCTCGGCTTATTGGGCACCGTTACCTGTTCGACAAGTGTTTGTCCCTATCCTACCTCCTCCTTCATTCCTACAGGCATTTCTTGATTCAGGACTGGGATCCTCCAGTCATCATCCCAATATTTGATGTCCATCTCTATGTCTTCCTCCTTGATGCAGTAGAAAAATTGAAGCCATTGATTGTCGGGATCTTTACGTGCCAGGATCCACATTGTATGTCTAGTGGCTTTGAAGTTGGCTATGCCCTGATATTGTGTAATTTTTTCTGGTGTCACCCTCCAAGTGTTGGCGATGCTCTCCTGTAGGTCACTGTGATATCCTTCAAATATGGTTGCATTCACCTTTATGTTCTTGGGGTCCGAAGCAGACCCCAACGATAAGTATCGCACTCCATGGAAATGATTGGGTGTAGTGGAAAAGAATAAATATTTTGGCTCCTTCCATCTGATCAAGGCTATCAGGATGATTAGCCATGAATAGTGAAAATTTTTCCCCAGATCTTGCGCATCCTTGCAGTCGTCCAGGAATAGATTCAACAAATAAGGGGCCCAGTTGAGTGTGGTGCCCTTCGAACATTGTGCTACAAATGCAAAAACCCCGACCGTGACTTCCTCCTTGTGAAATTTCCTGAGTAATTTGCATGCCATAATTTTTGTGGCCAGTCTTGTCACGGCGTCACTAATATGCTTGATTATGATTCCGCACAACCCCCTTTCAGTACCATAGTTATTCTTTATTTCCTCGATCAATGATTTCTCCTTTGTCTTATCCTCAAGGAATTGCAAGAGATCCTCACCCCGTGATGGAATCCCTGTGATGTATGCAATAATATCTACGTCTATTGAGATGAGTTGTTCCAGCCACAGGTATCCTCCATGGGTGACTTCCATCAGCTGCTTGACGTAGTTGTTTTCATATTGGCCCCTCCCAAAGTGTGGGATATCCAACAAGCCTAGAATCCCATTTTTTTCCAGTTTGACTGCCCACTAGACTGGTTGATTAATTGGTTCGCCAAAGGGTCCTATACCCACAGTCTGTAGGTAAAATTTCTTGGCGAACTTTGGGAACTTGTCCATGTCCATCACGTCATAGTCTGAGTACCTCAATTTCTCCACTTGTCCTAACATATTTCCTGCTATACGTACCCCTTCTAGAATGTGCGACAAGACAATGGTTGTGGTGTCTTTTCTGCACCGTGAACTTGGTACCACCTGCTTTCTCTTCTGCTGTGGTGGCTGACTTGAGGTTCTAGCCTTCATTGTTCGTTCTTCTGCATACTCGTCTGGTCGGTCGGTGACATCTTCCAATGTTCCCTCCTATGGATGTTCCAGCGTGGTTGTGTGTGATATTTATGGTGCGGTCATTTCCTTCTAGTTCGGGACTGTCCCATTAACTCACAGGTGTTATTCATGGTTTCTGAAGTGCGAATGATTGTCTGTTTCCTCAACCTGTTTTCCCTATCCCCCTTCTGGTACATCCATGTCCATGCCCACTGGTGTTGTGTTCTGGGTTTACTCCACAATAGGTGTGGGGCTTCCTGGTTTCATATCTGGTGATGGGATTTCATCCACATTGACGACTTCTGAAGGCTGAAGTGGTTGGTGTTCGCTTCCCTGTGCTTGCAGTGAGGATATGTCATTGCTTTGGGGTCGTCGACCAGTTTGGTTTGGTTTTCCCTGTTTGGGTGGTGTCATGGTGTTCATGTTGTTGTTTGCTGAATGGAGTGGCCTATGTAACTTCTACAATGTTCGCTCTCGGCTTTGTATATTCTATGGCTTATGCTTTTCTCAATTGCACAATAACCTTCCCAGTCCCGTGTACTAGCTTATATAGGAATTTAGTGAAGATTCTTGGAGACGTTACCCCATTTTCATTTTAGTTGAACCGACGCTTCCTGCGTACTTTCTATTGAATTCCCTTGCCGTCGCCAGTTGGCACGATTAATGCGATGTCCCGTCATTCAATTTTGTTATTTAAGTTTGATAGCCGTCATCCGTTGGCGGTTGTTTGTCATATCCTTCTTTCCCGTTGTTTCCTCTTTCCCGTGGTTTCCCACTTTTAGTGATCGTTGGCCTTTTCCTCCATCGTGCTGGCATTCCCGAGTGTGCGCGCTCATTCTCTTCTCTGTGCCCTATTCCTTTGTTAAATGTTCATCTTTTCAGCGCAATATCTCCTTTGTGTGTGTGTGTGTGTGTGTGTGTGTGTGCGTGTGTGTTTTAAGTGCCTGGGGGTCAACTGGCCCTATACAACATCACTCGGCTCCCATTGATCATCCCTCTGAGTTTTGTTCCTCCTAAATCCTTCAATTGTACAACTTCCCCATCCGTGACAGTCTTTACTTAATATGGTCCTAACCAATGCATTCTAAGTTTTCCTGGGCGTTGAAGGGATTTGTTGTCATACATCAAGTCTAAGTCTCCTTCCTTAAAATTCTTTCTCTTGATATTTATGTCATGCCAAGATTTGCCCCTTGTTTTCTGGACTTCTTGGTGAAACCCTGCTAGAATCTTGTCTTCCTCCATGATCATCAACTGATTTAACCGTTCCTACACTGCGCCTCGTTCTTTCATGTTTGTAATTGTTGTTATGCGCAAACTAGGTACCAAAAGTTCTAATGGCACCACAACTTCTTGTCCATACATTAATCTGAGTGGTGTTTGTCCTATCAATTTCTTTCATGTGGTCATGTATTCCCACAATAGCATTGATATCTTCAAGTAACAATCATCCCTATTAATATTGCAGATCTCCGTCAGTGCATTTTCAAGGATTTTGTTAAAGGCTTCCACTGTTACATTTTCTTGAGGATGATATGGTGTACTCTTTTGATGATGAACTTCAAATTCCTCAGTCATATCCTTAATAATATTGTTAATGAAGTGAATGCCTTGGTCACTCATCAAAATCCTCAGGCAACCAAATCTAGTGATCACTTGCTCGAACAAGAAGTGTGTTGTTGTCTCTGCGCTACAATATTTTACTGATGCTTCTTTCGCCCATCTTGTCAGGTATTCTGTCGCAGTGATCATGTACTTCACTCCTAACCTTTTTGCTGGTGGGTTAATTGGTCCCACAAAATATATTTCCCATTTGTCAAATACCTACAAATTTACTTGTGGTCACAGGGGCATCTCATCCCTTCCATTTGGTTTACCAACCCTCTGACATACATCACATTTCTGGCAGTAGTCCTTCGAGTCTTTGTGCATGGTCCTCCACCATAGTCCTATGCACAATACCTTCTATGCGGTAGATTTTCTTGCATAATGTCCTCCTGCTATTCCCTCATGGGCTTCTGCTAAAATTCTAGGTCTTTCATGTTCAAGCACACATCTTCTCAAGATGTTATCTGCACTCATTTTGTATAAGTGTCCTGCAATCAACTGGTAATCTGCAACCTTGACTACCAGATTCTTCTTCTGCGTGGTGTTGTGTTCTTGTGGTGCAGTCCCTGTACTCAAGTATTGGATGCGATGTCTGGCTTCAAGAATTCTTGTCTATCTTGCTTGAATATCTCCTTCTTGTTCTGCGCTTCTAACTGCTTCCTTGGTTTGGCATTCTTCTTGATCCATTGGTGTTGTGTTGGCTCTTGCTGTACTATGTCGTTTCCTATTTTATCTCCTCTACGTGTAACTATGTTGATGTTTCTTCCATCATCCCTCGCTTCTTATGAAATCCACTAAACATTCTGATTGTTCTGATTCCTCTTTTTCTAGATCTTCCTTAATAGCGTAGAATATTCTTCCATTTCATGATCTGATGTGCGACAATACATACATATCGTTGGTGGGAGTGGACATTATCTTGAATAGTGTCTTGGTTGTTGATAATTGTGACATACCACTGGTCCTCTTCCTCTTCCAAATCCTCCTCTTTCTCTTCCTTCGCCTTTGTATCCAGATCGATCCCCTCGCGGTGCATTATACTGATGTGACTGGTTATACTACGCGGTATTATAGTGTGGTTGTGCAGTGTTGTACTACGACTACGCAATGTTGTATGGGGTTGGTACTTGATTAAAATAAGTTGTGGCTTGCCCAACCATCATTTATGCTTGCATCCTGTATGCATCTGATGTTCTTTCCCTCATCAACTCCATGGTTCTGCAATATTTATCATCATGGCCTAATGACTTGAAAAAGTTTCAATACGAACTCTTCGACACTGTATAGTAGTTATGCATCATTGGACAGTGATATGGATCATGACCCTATTTCTTACAGATCTCACACCATAGTCCTCTTGTTGGTAATGGTTTTTTCATTCTTGCTGCCATGTACTGCGCGAATGTTGAACATCCGTTCCTATGGTGTCCTTTTGTCCTACATGTGGTACACCAAACGACTTCTCTTTTGTCCTTATTCTTGTTTTGGTTTAGCTAGAATATTAAGTTCTTCAGATCTTCCTTCATCTCCTCAATGGATGGATATGTCTTCTGATATTGGTTCTCTTCCATTTGTATGGATGCTTGCATATCCTTTGTGTGCATTTGAAACTTTTGTTGTCGTAGTGGATATTTCAAGTGTGGTAATAGTGAATTGACGAACATATGCCTATGATGCATATTTTCCATGACATATTTCATCTTTCCTTTCATTCGTTTGAATCTTTGATCAATCTCCCATACATATTATCCTGGTTTCTGTCTAATCTCTATCATCCTATTCATGTATTAGTCTTCTGAACTTGGCTTTTGGAACTCATTTATCAACAACTTCTTGATATCTCAAATCATTATGGTTTTCCCTGGTGGAATATTTGTAGCTAAACTCATATACTAATCTAGTGCGCGATCTCCTAATGTGATAGATAACAGTGCAAGTTTAGTTTCCTCGTCTGTGATCTATTTTTCTTCCCAAATATTTTCACAGATAAATAGGTGCTTCACCGAGTCCTCCGACGCTTCTCCTTTGAATTCTGGTAACCTGATGGTTGGGTCATGTCCTACCATCTTAAATGTTGAACTAGTACCTATGTGCGGAGTATATATTTGACTACTGCTTCCTGAATTGGCTCCCCCAATTTTTGTTCTTTGTGTAGATGTACTTCTTGCAGTCTTCCTTCTCCTGAAATTCGGTTGTCTAAACGGTGGTGTTTTTCTTGGTGTATTAGTTGCACATGGGTTTATGGGTTCCACACTGACACTAATATGGATATGAGTGTTTCCTTCTACTTCCTCTCTTGGACCTCTCGCCTTCCTCTCATATGTCACGCGTAGGATTTCCTCAATATTCTCCATAGCCCGAAGATCCTATACCTCCTCTTCATCACTTTCCAAGCCTTCCCTCGCGGCTACGACTATCTTCTTGGTGTTCACCTTGTATTGGTAGGGTACTCCACTGCACGTCCTTCTAGTTGTCACCATGATTCGCTTGATCTGGTCGTCTTCCATCATAATTGGGTCCAAGGCCTCCTCCTTCTTTCCTTTATCCCCTTCTCCTTCCATTTCTCCTTTTCTTTTCAGTTCTTCCCCCCTTCCCTCATGTACGTAGAGAAGTTTAGTTGTCTGAGTCCATTGTCATTACACATTTTTTATATAGAAATATCTTAATGGAAGTATATAATGATCTGATATACCTACCTCGAGGTCCCTTCAAGAATTCTTGTTCAGCTGCGTTGTACGACTTTGTTGTATCTACTGCAAACTCTGTGATAAATCCGACAACAATGTTGTCTAACCAGAAATCTAATACGCGCGTAAACTTATAATCAACTCATTGTAGTTGCGTGATTTCTTCAAGATTCCACTCTAGTTTTCTGATACGATTTGTCGGATGGTTGTCTTTCAATCTTTTGATCCACTCCTGCAATATGTGTGGGAAATCACAGAAAAATACTTCATCCAAGTCGGTGAATACGTACTTGTCCAGATATTTGTGCGATGTTAACTTCAGGTTTTTGTTATCTTTCTACGCAAACTCTAGCTCCTTTGTCTTCACCTAGCTTTCAATCTCCGCCTTTGTGGGATTCCACAGTATCAACATCCCCTCTTTAGAGTCACATCCTTTCACCTTGTTGTCGTCTGATCCTGTATTCTTTTGATACTTCCTCCATAGATCTCATATGATCAATCCTATTTCCTTCCAATCAGTCGACAACAAAACCATTTGTTGGTTTTGTTCCCTTTCTCTGTCTACTCTTATTGGTCTTGATGGATTCTGATTCTATTGACCATTACAGATTGACCCTGGTTCATAAATAAGAATATTCTCAAAAAAAGCCCTTAAATACTATCAGCCCCTCTGTTCACCTAGAAGGGAATGCAGTACACGGAGTGTACTGCGCAGTATCACCCAATATAGCTCTATGGGTGGCTGCAATACTCAAGTGTTTGCAACCTCAGATTGAGCAAGATCTGCACCTTAACCTTTATTCAGTTATTTTAACATCTAGTATAACATTCATTCTATGCATGCATGTGGAATATCATATTTACTTAGTTACTTCATTCATTCAAATTTCATCAACTAATAAGACACAAAGACACATTCATTCAGTCACATAACACAGTGTTATCGTGGTTCACCCTCTCTTGGGCTATGTCCACAAAGATCTGGCTCTAAGGATTTTATTATAGTTTGGAAATCTCCATGCCGCACATGGTTACAATATTATTTCTTCTTCCTTCCCACGGGATCCTCGATCCCTGTGAGGTTGACTAGATTGTACAAGGCTCCTCATCCTACGATCTAACCCTCGGGATCGAGTCGCTCATGCCTTCTCTATCTCACCAACTTAATGACTCATACAGTCCTTACAATTATCTTCCTCTCTGTGACCTATGTTGTCTCTCTCTACGTATATCTGTATCTATGTATCTCTCTTGGCATCTATTTTCGTCTCTCCTCTCCTCTAAGTACTACTTACTTATATTTTCAGTTCACCAGCCATTACAATGCATCCCAAAAACCTTAACCCTAGCGTCGTTAGGTCTTCCATGCATGCACACATGATGCTTTTCCTTCCAACTGTCTTTTTCCTTTTGCATGCTTCTCTTTCAAAAATAGCCTTTCTTCCTGACTCGATCTGCATCCAACAGTTTTTTTATTATTATTTATGTGCAATTTATTTATTTTTATTACAACTTGTTATTTAAAAAAAATAAAATTATTGTGAATTGATTTATGTCAATACATCATATTAGTGGTAAGAATGAATGATATACAACATAAACAATTAATATATCAATAAAATGTTATCAAACATTTAGTGAATCTACTAAACAATAACGTGTAATTATGAACCATACTTTTTCAATTTCTTAACAATTTGTTCAAATTTTACTAAAATTTTATTTAATATTATTGTTAAAATCCAACTATAAATGTCTCTACATTTCACTTTCTTGGCTAGTTTTGAACTTTATTTCATGAAAAAGGAATTTTGCAGCTTAATCATATAAATATTATTATAAGTGGCAATTGAGAGCATTAATTGGTGGCTTTCATTCATCATTGTTTGTTTTCTACCAAACTCCAAACTATTTCCAAATATGATAGGAAGTACACAAATTGATAGACTCAAAAATTGCACCCAAGAATGCAATATTTTTAACATGGTACATACATGTAAAGGGAAATATTTAAGATATGTGTAAATTAGATAATGGGATCCAATACACATATATAGTAAATACCAACAATCATGAAATTAAAAGAAGGGACTAMTGCCCCACATTATGAAATTAAAGTCGGGGTTTCTGTTTAAATCTATATGTGGAATATCTAAAATTTATAATTTTCAAATTATGAGTYTAAGAGATTAAGAAAAAGTTGGGTTTTATAGTTTCTTAAGTTGTTTGGTTGTAGTATTGTTTTGTGTATTAATTTATTTAATTACTAATATTGTAGTAGTTTAGGTTTCTTGATTTGTAGTTATTTTTTGTATTATGTTRTTAACTACTTTATTAAAGATGATGATGAGATCAACTTTTAACTATTAAACTTTAAACACAAAATAATCTTGGATCYATTGATTTTCTTTAATATTTTCTTTAGTTATAATTTTAAATRTTGGATATAAGCTTTCCTAAATATATTTATCTTTGAAATATTTGCAAACTATCTTATTAAGTTCCACATTACTATAATTAAGTACTCTTTGAATTTAGATATGATTTTTTAAGATTTTGATTTTGAATGGAAGAAAAATAGAGTTTTAATTTTTTATAATTAAAAACATTTTACATACTAACATTAAATTGTAAATTTTTACACTTATTAATGATTATGTTTGATGATATATATTAATTATTGTTAGATGGATTCAAGTTCTTTATATAAGTCTATTGAAAMAAAAAACATTTACTTTATTTTATTGACTAAGTTGCTCATAACCCTTATCTCATAATTAAACAATTATTACAAAAATTAGAAATGACACTCTTTTTAGGACATCAATAGGATAGAATTTGGAAATTTCAATTCCTTTCAAAAACTATTTTTCACATGCCATTTTCAAGTTAGATGAAGGGAAAAATATTTTTCAAAGTATAAAATGAATAAAATACACACACACATACATATGAACAAACTCTCACAAGCTTCATAAAATATTGTGGGCAGAAAGAATTTGTCAAATGTCCTTAGTACATGCACATTAAATCATTATTTCAAAATATTTGTCAAGTTGACCATCATTGTCATTACACACACACACACACACACACACACACACACATATATATATGATACCAAGTTCATCTATGAGGTCAATTTTATAAAACACATTGCTTCTTTTGTATAGAAATTGACATCAAATAAATATTAGTAGATCAAGCCCATAAATATGTAATCTAATATAGAAAATGTAATTTTTAATTTTTTTTTACATTAAACCTATTATTCTTATGACTTTTGATTAATATCCGTGTATCTTTAAAGTATCTCATTTTTTGTATTTTGTACATGTGTTTTAGTGATATTGTATATATGTGTTTTAGTTCATATTTATTATGGTATTTATAAGTATTGTTTAATATGCTTAGGGGTCAATTTGGTGGATTATAATTGATTTGTAGAAGGGGACATATCAATTAGAAAATTTGTTGGGGAAATTTTATTTATAAAATATGCGAGAGAATTGGTAGATACAGTGCATACATATCGAAAATTCAGCCATTCCAA
The DNA here is from genome assembly GCA_010110895.2 of Picea sitchensis. Taxonomy (NCBI): domain Eukaryota; kingdom Viridiplantae; phylum Streptophyta; class Pinopsida; order Pinales; family Pinaceae; genus Picea; species Picea sitchensis. Next base: position 40,904 of record SNQJ01S0062321.1, read on the forward strand.
AAAATGATGAAATAGGTCGATAACTAACTATGATTACATGAATATCAACTACTAACTTAGGCACGGAATATAATACAAACGATTTCCCATAGTATATCTTATAAAACATTCCTAGAATCAAAATAAAAAAGCACTTCATCTAGATATTACTGGGTCGATGGATCTTCGTTGCTCGAGAAATCATCTTCAGGGCCGAGGGTTGAATTTAGGTCCAGAATATGTTGATGAGGACTAGGAGAAGAGGAACCCTTTGAATTGGATGTCTCTATTTGAGTGGGCATAGTGGATTTTAGCAAGTACGATGGAGAGAAACAAAAGTAGGTCCAATATTTTAGTTATCTTTCCTTTTGTAAATGCTCACTACAAATAGAAAATTAGGTTCCATGCTTGATCCTTTTTTTTCTTGTTTTTATATAATGTAATGAGTATTGAGGTTACAGTTTGAGGTTAAGAATGTTTTGATGTATATTAAGATCTAACACTCAGTTTATCAATTCATATACTATGTAAAACCCTGATTTGGTACTAGATCTATCTTTTTAAGTTTTTGATATCGTGGTTTGGGGTTGATAAATGTTTAAGTCTTTGTGAAAAAAACAATATTAGTAAATCCATTAAGTAAATTAGGCAATCACAAAATCACGTAGGGTATTCACTTATTTCCATGACTCTTGTGGAGCTTATATTGTATTATCCATTCAGGGTACTAACTTTCTTTAGAGCCCATGTAACTGATTTTCATGGTTCTTTTGTAGCTTATTTTGTACTATCCATTTAGGGTACACTAACTTTATTTAGAGCCTATGTAATGGATTTCCATGGCTCTCGTGGAGCTTATTTTGTACTAGTCATTTGGGGGGATAATTTTGTTTAGAGCCTATGTAAATCTTGTTATTCTTTGTTATATTCATAAAAAATATTATAAATATGGAAATGAGTCTTCTAATTAAGTCAATAAGTATAGATCTTAATTCAATGTTAGAGTATTTAAGTTTTTTATCACGTTAAAGGATTATTAATTGAAACACACCCAACCCCTAAGTACCCTTTCTATGGATGGGGCATCAATTTTTCGCTCATCCTAAATATGTCAAATCCTAAATCATGGATCTTCGTTGGTTACTACTCGTCATGAGATTTCCATCGGTCGCCACTGTACTAAAATACGAGCTCGGGTCTGTAAGTTATGGCCTCCCGAAGATACCCAGGCATTATCAGTTGGAGTATTCAACGTTCGACACTGAACATACCATTTCTCTAATCCATAAAGTCTTGAAATATCGCCACATGGCTCTATCCATTCGATGATCGACGCTTTACATTGAACATCCCTTCTTTTCGATTGTTCGGTGATTGACAATCAATGGTCAAATCCTTACTTTCTCAATGCTTTGGCAATCGATGACCGTCGTTGAACGTTCGATGTTTGGCGATCGACGATTTCCATTGAATGTTCCCCTTTTCCACACTA
>SNQJ01S0062321.1:43709-58894 GCA_010110895.2 Picea sitchensis
GTGGATTCACATATCATGATTATCTAGCAGCAAAACTGAGATAAATCAAAAGATCCTATAGATATAACAATTTACAGAAATCACAGAGCTTTTCTAATAACTGTTCAAATACTAAAAGACTGAATACTTATCAGAACTAGAAAATGTGAAGAAACTCCTGAAATGGGTGTCTGTTTCCTCCCAACCATAGGCACAAGCACTCCTATTGAATTCACCATTGGCCACCCCTGAGCTAGACCATGATGCTCTGAGAGAGATTCTTTCTCTTTTCTCCACAACAATCAGGGACGAAGGTTACTCTCCTTCTCCCACATGAACTTGGAAACTAGTTTTTCTCTGCTCCAAGAAAGGAGGTCTGCACGAGTACTTCCTCAGTCACTTTTCAACATCATTTATCACTTGTAGCCAAACCCTGCCAATGGATTTTTACAGCCAGATCAATCTTACTGCTCAACTTTTATCTCAACTCCCAAATCAAGTATGCTCACTGCTCTTCTCGGGAGAGTGTTTTCTCTACTCTTCTTTCTCGCATATCTGTCTCTGTCCCCGAATTACCTCCTTTATTTCCTTCCTTATCAAGGTTGCATGGTTCTGAATCCCCATTCGTGTTCATGTCTGGAATCCCTTATAGATGGGTGCCCTATCCCATCTCCTCATTAAATCTTGAGGATGGCCTTCCAACTACTAGCCTGACTGGTAATTCACTTTTGGGTCAAAGGACTATTGAGTAATTACACCCAATAGGTATTGGTCTGGTGAGGGTCATCTCAACCATTATTGGTTTCCCCTCACTATCTCTCTCATAGCATCCATGGTATATCTTGGAAAACTTCCCCCCTTTTAGCAGTTGTGCAACACATATTCAAATTCTATCAATAAAAGAAATTCATACATTGACTCTTTTATACCAGGGTTCATCAAATCAAACATTTATACATATTTAGTTTGCCATAATCTCTTGGCCAATTATAGTTATATTTACAAACTGGGGGAAACAACGGTATTCCATTAATGCTCATTTTATTTTCAGTATTCATCACATGGTATTGAGTTATTTATTGCAATTTTTTGTATTCATGAAGGATTAGATAAATGTCTCTCAGAGGATGGAGGACATATTAAGAGCCAAAACTTGAAAGTAACTATGACAAGTGCATCTGAAATAGATCATCAAAAAGTTGTACATGATTTTCTATTATGGATATACTTAGCGATTTATATACGCTATAACTTTTAATATAAATAGAAATTTTAGGTGAGGGCAAGATTTATATTTAGGTGCTACACAGTATTCCATTTTTTAGAGTGACTGTATCACAATTTCCCAACTCTAAAAAAGTATTAATTATATATTTTTCTAAGATGGTTGAAGTGTGCTCATTGATGAGAATTCAATACATCTAATTTACCTAATTTTGGCATTTTCATGACTAAATTGTTGATTTGTGGTTTAACTTGTGTAGATTGGTGAAAATTTATCAACAAATTAGATCCATATTAGCTCTATATTTTTAATTGAAAGGGTTAAATTTGAAAATTTATCAACAACTTAGATCCATCTTAGCTCTAGATTTATAAGTGAAAGGGTCAAATCCCTCGAAGTGAAAACATCTCCTCAAGTTTAATAATTTAAAATAAATTTTTAGTTGGGGTGATTTGATCCCTCTCATCATAAGTTTGGAGATAAGATAGATTTAAAGTAACTGTATTGAATTGATTTATTTCCTGTATTGTTTGTGTTGTTTTTTTTCCCTTTCTCTATCTACTCTTATTGGTCTTGAGGGATTCTGATTCTATTGACCATTACAAATTGACCTCGGTTCATAACTAAGAAGCTTCCCAACAAAATCCCTTAAAGACTATCGGCCCCTTTGGTCACCAAGAAGGCAATGCAGTACATAGAGTGTACTGCGTAGTCTCACCCGAGATAGCTCTATGGGTGGCTGCAATACTCAGGTGTTTGCAACCTGAGACTAAGCAAGATCTACACCTTAACCTTTATTCATTTATTTTAACATCTAGTATAACATTCATTCTATGCATGCATGTGGAATATCAGATTTACTTAGTTACTTCATTCATTCAAAATTCATCAACTAATCAAACGTAAAGACACATTCATTTAGTCACATAAAAGAGTGTTATCGTGGTTCACCCCCTCCTGGGTTACATCCACAAAGATCTATCTCTAAGGATTTTATAGTTTGGAAATATCCATGCCGCACATGGTTACAATCTTAGTTATTCTTCCTTCCCATAGGATCCTCGATCAATGCGAGGTTGACTGGATCGCACCATGCTCCTTAGCCTGTGATCTAACCCTCGGGATCGATTTTCTCATGCCTTCTCTATCTCACCAGCTTAATGACTCATATAGTCCTTACAATTCTATTTATCTATGTGACCTTTGTTGTATCTCTCTACGTATATCAGTATCTGTGTATCTCTCTCGACATCTATCTTCATCTCTCCTCTCCTCTAAGTACTACTTACTTATATTTTCATCTCACCATCCATTACAATGCATCCCAAAAACCCTAACCCTAGTGTCGTTAGGTCTTCCATGCATGCGTGTGTGTTGCTTTTCCTTCTAGCTCTCTTTTTCCTTTTGCATGATTCTCTTCGAAAAATAGCCTTTCTTCCTGACTTGGTATTCATCCAACATGCCCCCAACACTAACACATGGCTCATCCCGAGCCACCTAATCCTTGCGTGCTTTATCGATTTTTTCTACGATCTCTTGGAAATTCTCCGTGAGCTCCTTCGCTTGCGTTTGGGCTTGCACAGTCTTCTCCTTGAGTGCGTCCAATACCTGTACTGCAATATCTTCATTGAAAATCCTCGCGCACTCTACCTGAGTTTGTTCCATGTTCTTCTTTGCTTATTTTTCCTGTGCAATGACCTCTGTTGCTCACTCCTGGAGTGGTTCCATTTGAGCCCGACGCTCCTTTTTCTGTGTCTGCACAGCTATGAATTCAACCTGTAGTTTCTTCATATCCTGTGCTTCGTGATCGACATTATCTTCTACCTCTGATTGAGGTCTTGGATAGTTGCACTTATCCTTTCTTCTTCCTGGTCCCACTGCTATATCTGTTGATCCTCTTCCATCCTCGTCCAAAGTTGTGTTGCCTTCTCAAACAATTGGATCGCCGCGTGGAATTTTTGCTCTATCTCCTTTATCTGTGTTGTTGCCTCCTGCTTCCTTTTCTCCTTCACCTCTGGTGGAGTGGTAGGTATGATATTCTCCCAGAGTTTCTCTATCTCCTGTCTGTATTGATCGATTGGCTGCACAATCTGATCAATCTTCTGTGTCACCATGAGTTTGGCCGTCTGCACGTTGTTTGAGATTTTCTCATAAGCTACGGCCAATTGCTGCTCCATCCTATCCGCACGATATTTTTCATCTTTGGTCTCGAGCTTAGCCTTCTCGAGTACCAATTCCAAGTCATCCCAATTTTCCTTTTTCTGCTACAATTTCGTTGCGTCTGTGGGTGCATGTGACTGTACCTCCTTTGTGACGATGAATTATAGTTTATACAAGGCCTTGGTTGGTATTCGCATCAATACCAACTGTATTTGGGCCAAGTCCTTTAGGGGTGTCTTCCCCATGATTTCGTCCATGTGCAACATGTTGTGTGTCACATGAAATGTCGAGCTCGGTTGTGCTTTCGTCTAGATCTTGTCCTGCTCACTTAATCTAGCTTCGCCTCCTATCTATGATGTTGATGAGATTATTCCTACACTATTGTCGGTCACCTATGATTCTATGAGTTGTTGGAGGAACTGCCGGATATATGAAGCTCCTCCTCAATCATGTCCCTTTGGTGCTGAGCATCATCAAAATCCTCGATTATGCTATCCTGGACCATTTGGGCCACCATGTCCGCATCGTCCTCAGTGATCATGTATTCTGGGGGTGTTCTGTGTGCCTTCTCCTTCTTGTGCGCACCCCCCGTCTGGATGATTGGCCTCTTAGTCTGGCCTTGCTCCTACTGAGTAGCACTTGATGTGTTTCCCTGTGCTATCTCAGTTTGTTTCTCCTATACCTATGGTGCATGTGTGTTTTTCTTCTTCCCCATCTAGGCTCCTTTCTTGGACGCCCCGCCTTTTTTTGTTGTGCCTTGTTCTGACCTATCCTCGGCTTCTTGGGTACTGTGACCTCTTCGGCAAGTGTCTATCCATGTCCTACCTCGTCCTCCGTTCCTGTAGGAATTTCTTGATTCAAGACTGGGATCCTCCAGTCATCATCCCAATCTTTGATGGTCATCTCTATGTATTCCTCGATGCAGTAACACAATTGTATCCATTGATTGTCGGGATCGTTTTGTGCTTGGATCCACATTGTATGTCTAGTGGCTTTGAATTTGGCTATGCCCTGATACTGTGTGATTGCTTCTGGTGTCACCCTCCAAGTGTTGGTGATGCTCTCCTGTAGGTCGCTGTGATATCCTTCAAATATGGATGCATTCGCCTTTCTATTCTTGGGGTCCAAACCGAACCCCAACGATAAGTATCACGCTCCATGGAAAGGATTGGGTCTAGTGGAAAATAATGAATACTTCGGCTCCTTCCATTTGATCAAGGCTATCGGGATGACTAGCCATGAATAGTGAAATTTTGTCCCATTCCAGATCTGCGCGTGCTGGGTCGTCGAGAATAGATTGACCAAATAAGGGGCCCAGTTTATTGTGGTGCCCTCGACACACTTTGCTGCAGCTGCGACAACCTCGGTTGAGACTTCCTACTTGTGGCATTTCTTGATTAATTTGCATGCCATAATTTTGTGGCCATTCTTGTCACAACATCACTAATATGCTTGATTATGATTCTGTGTGACCCCCTTTATGTAGCATACTTCTTCTTCATTTACTCGGTCAATGATTTCTCGCCGATCTGTCCTCCAGGAACTGTCACGGGATCCTCACCCGTGATGGTAATACATGATAATACCAACTCGCTCTATGTCGCAGGGCAGATTTTTCGATACAGTTATCATCCATGGGTGGAGAGTTCCATCATCTTCTTAATGCCAATTGTTTTCACCATGCCCCTCCCAAAGTGTGAGATGTCCAATAGGCCTAGAATCTCATTTTTGGCCAGTCTGATTGCCCATTGGACTGGTTGGTTAATTGGTTTTTCAAAGGGTCCTATAGCCATAGTCTATAGGTAGAATTTCTTGGCGAAATTTGGGAACTTGCATGTGTCCATCATGTTATGTTTTGAGTACCTCAATTTCTCCATGTGGCCTAACACATTTCCTTCTATACGTACCCCTTACAGAATGCGTGGCAAGACAATGGATGTGGTGGCCTACTTGTGTGGTGATATTGCTACTATTTTCTTTCCCTTCCATTGTGGTGGTTGAATCGAGGTTCTAGCCTCCATTGTTTTCTCTTCAGCATACTTTCGTCACGGTGATTGATGACATTTTCCCTTTGTGCCCTCTATGGTTGTTACGGCGATGGTTGTGTGTGATAATTTGCCAACACGATCATTTCATCTGGTTAGGACCATCCATTAACTCTCGGTGTTTTCGGGGTTTCAGTCGAATGATTGTCAGGTGTCCTCGACTGTTATTGTTGTCTATACGGTACATCCATGCCCATGCCCACTAGTGTTGTCTATTGGGTTTCCTCCACAATAGGTGTGGGACTTCCTGGTGTCATATCAGGCCAGCCGAGATTTCCTCCACATTGACGAATTCTAGAAGCCAAAGTGGTTGGTGTTCACTTCCCTATGCTTGCGGTGAGGATCTGGCATTGCTTTGGGGTCGTTGACTGTCCCCCTTCTGGTACATCCATGCCCATGCCCACTAGTGTTGTCTACTGGGTTTCCTCCACAATAGGTGTGGGACTTCCTGGTGTCATATCAGGCGACGAGATTTCCTCCACATTGACGAATTCTAGAAGCCAAAGTGGTTGGTGTTCACTTCCCTATGCTTGCAGTGAGGATCTGGCATTGCTTCGGGGTCATCGACTAGTTTGGTTTGGTTTTCCCTGTTTGGGGTGGTGTCATGGTGTTCATTTTGTTGTCCGCTGAACAGAGTCGCCTCTGTAAATTCTACAACGTTCGCTCTCGGCTCTTTATATTCTATGGCTTATGCTTTTCTCAATTGCACAATAACCTTCCCAGTCCTCTGTACTAGCTTATATAGGAATTATGTGAAGCTTCTTGGAGACGTTACCCCATTTGTGTTTTAATTGAATCGACACTTCTGTCGTACTTGCTATTGAATTCCCTTGTTGTCACTAGTTGGCGCGATTAATGCAGTGTCCCGTCAGTCAGTTTTTTTATTTAAGTTTGATAGTCGTCCATTGGCGGTTGTTTGTCGTATCCTTCTTTCCCGTTGTTTCCCTCTTGTAGTGATCATTGGCATTTTGCTCCGTCGTGATGGCATTCCCGAGTGTGTGTGATCATTCTCTTCTCGGCTCCCTATGCCTTTGTTAAATGTTCATCTTTTTGACATAGTATCTCCTCTGTGTGTGTGTGTTTTTTTTGTTTTTTTGTTTTTAAGTGCCAGGGGGTCAACTGTCCCTGTACAACTTCAGTCGGCTCCCATTGATCATCCCTCTGAGTTTTGTTCCTCCTAAATCCTTCAATTGTACAACTCCCCCATCTGTGACAGTCTTTACTTTGTATGGTCCTAACCAATGCATTCTGAGTTTCCTTGGGTGCTGAAGGGATTTACTGTCATACATCAAGACTAAGTATCCTTCCTTAAAATTATTTCTCCTGATATGTCTTTCATGCCAAGATTTGTCCCTTGTTTTCTGTACTTCTTGGTGAAACCCTGCTAGAATCTTGTCTTCCTCCATGATCATCAACTGATTTAACCTTTCCTGCATTGTGCCTCATTCTTTCATGTTTGTAATTGCTGCTATGTGCAAACTAGGTACCAAATATTATAATGAGACCACAACTTCTTGTCCATACATTAATCTGAATGGTGTTTGTCCTATCAATTTATTGCACGTAGTCATGTATTCCCACAATACCGCTGATATCTTCAAGTCCCAATCATCCCTATTAATGTTGCAGATATTCGTCAGTGCATTTTCAAGGATTTTGTTAAAGGCTTCCACTGTTCCATTTTCTTGAGGATGATATGGTATACTCTTTTGATGATGAACTTCAATTTCCTCAGTCATATCCTTAATAGTATTGTTAATGAAGTGAGGGCCTTGGTCACTCATCAAAATCCTCGGGAAACCAAATCTAGTGATCACTTGCTCGAACAAGAAGTGTGTTGTTGTCTCTGCACATCAATATTTTACTAGTGTTGCTTCCGCCCATATTGTCAGGTATTCAGTCGCAGTGATCATGTACCTCAATCCTGACCTTTTTGCTTGTGGGTTAATTGTTCCCACAACATCTATTTCCCATTTTTCAAATACCTGCAAATTTACTTGTGGTCGCAGGAGCATCCCATCCCATCTATTTGGTTTACCAACCCTCTAACATACATCACATTTTTGGTATTAGTCCTTCGAGTCTCTATGCATGGTCATCCACCATAGGCCTGCACGCAATACCTTCTGCACCGTAGCTTTTCTTTCTTAATGTCCTCCTGCTATTTCCTCATGGGCTTCTACTAAAATTCTAGGTCTTTCATGTTCGAGCACACATCTTCTCAAGATGCTATCTGCACTCATTTTGTATAAGTGTCCTTTAATCAGTTGATAATCTGCAACCTTGACTACCAGATTCTTCTTATGCACAGTGTTGTATTCCTGTGGTGTAGTCCATGTACTCAAGTATTGGATGATGTCTACGAAGTATTCATCAGCTATATAAACTGAAAATAACTGTGCGTCTGAAAATTTTTCCTCTAGATTTGTAGGTTCCTCCCCATTCGTGATCCTCGACAGGGGATCAAGTCCTATGTTCAACTTTCCTGGCTTGACTATCACTTCGAAGTCAAACTCCTGGAACAACAATAACCATCTGCAAATTCGCCCCCCCAACACTGGCTTCTTGACGAGGTATTTGAGCACTGAATGATCCATGAACATCTTGAAATGTTTTCCCAATAAATAATGCCTAAATTTCTGAATCGCGTAGACCATAACTAAGCCTTCCCTCTCTGTGGTGTTGTAGTTCTGCTCCAATTCTATTAGTTTTCTGCTAGCAAATGCTATAGGATGGTCCAATTCTCCTGCTCTTGGTTGCACCAGAATAGCTCCAAGTGTTATGGTTGATGCATCTACATGTACGTGGAATGTCTTTTCCCAATTGGGGAATACGAGTATTTGTGCGATTACCATATTCTCTTTTAGTGTGTCCAATCCGCACTGACATTCCTCATTCCACTGAAACTTGTTGTCTTTTCTTAGCAATTTCTCCTTTTTCGCAGTGATTTGTACATACCCCTTTATAAACTTCTTGTAGTATCCTGTGTGTCCCAATGCCACTCTCAATTGATAAACTGTTTTTGGTGGTGACAGGTTAACAATTATTTCAATCTTGGCAGGATCTACTAACAAGCCTTTCTTGCATACTATATGGCCCAATAGTATCCCAAAAGGTGTTCTGAATATGCACTTCTTGATATTTAATTATATCTGGCACTGCCTGCATCTTTCTAACATCATCCGTAAGACTTCGACGTGGTCCTTCAATAGACTATAGACTGTCCAATTGTCCAAGTATACTTCTAGAAACTGGTGGATAAATTCTTTAAATGCAACTATGACTACTATGGAAAATATTGTTGGTTCATTCTTTAGTCCAAATGGCATGATTGTATACTGGTAGGATACCCATTCTGTGGCAAAAGTGGTCTTGTATCTGTCTTTCAGTGCTATCTTGATCTGATGGTATCCTGAAAGTCTGTTGGTGAATGAATAAGCTTCATGTCCTCATACATTCTCCAAGACTTCATCTGTGAACGGGGTAGGGAACGGGTCATGTAAGCATGCATTGTTCAACTTTCTCAAGTCGACGCATATTCTTATCCCCCCTTGTACCTTCTCCTGAACTACCATCGAGCTTATCCATTTAGATTCTTCTACAAGTTCTATGATTCTAGCCTCCAACATCCTATCGATCTCATCTTTGACTTTTTGCTTATATATCGGGTTTAGTTTGTATGGTCATTGTCTGATTGGTCTTGCCTCAGCTTTGAGTAGTATTTTCATTTTTCCTAGATCTCTCACTATGCCTTTCATTTCTGTAAACGTTGTTGGGAATAGGTTGATGTGTTAACTATGTTATACTTTCCATTGTTTTCTCATCCCAATAGTCTCCAATGCTGGTCATTTTGGGATTCTCAATTGTCCCGATGTTGAATTTATTCACCTTGATTGACACAATCATCACTTCTGATTTAAGAGGAGGACCTTCCACTTCTTTGTCACCTTCAAATTCCTCAATCTGAATATCGCGTGGGTCATCTTCATCCGATGCTTCTTCCTACACATGGTAGCATGACAGTAGTTCTCTCACTGTCTATCTATTTTATTGTTATTATTCTATCCGAGTTCAACTTCTGGTTCCTTAATAAATATCACCCCTCTTATTTGTTTAAGTGTTGCATTTATGTTGGGGTTCTCATGCTCAAATGAGAAAGTGACTGTAAAGTTATGTTGTAATATTGTCCAACTCGTAGTTCCTCTACGCAGTTCTTGGTCTGTATACCAATTTGTTGGGATGCCTTCTAATGTGTGCATGAAATGGTGAGGCCATTCCTCTGGTGGTGTATTTTTCCACAACATTCTACACCTCTCCAAGTGTCATGTTGGTTCCCCCTGCCCATCATATTTCTGTCGCTGGTTGCTTCCTTGTTCTGCGCCAAACCTAATGCATAGTAACCACTTACATTGGTATCATTCCTTGATTGTTTCTTTGTACGCATCCCACCATCTCGCAGGTGTCGCCTTGAGTGCTATATCGAGGGCTAAGAGTCTATGATTTTCTAGCACTTCATCTTCATACAGTGTCAAGAATTCTTCTATATCGTTCACCCCATGGAAGCTGGGTGGTTCCCTTATCTTTGTACCTACCCATCTTACTGTGCGGTCTATTCTTGCGTATATTCTTGTGGAAGCTTCGTGTAACATTTGCTGCCAATTTTCTAAGCCCGTATCTAAGTTTGACACACATGAGGTGATGCTGCACCAGTTGATTATCCCATCTGCAGTTGGGTTTATGTAATCCTCATCTCGCGCAGTTTTTTTGTACAACTGGTTATTTTCCTCCAGGTCCAAGCAAGTAGTCTCTACGAACCTTTCCTCTTCCAATGGGTCTAATGGCGCAATGACTCTGTATTCTCCTGACTCGAAGGTCATTTTTCACGTCTTTAAGTTGATTATGGCCTGGTTATCAAATGCCCAATCCGAGCCGAGAAATGTTGGATAAGGTGTTGTGTCATCCACTATCTCTATTACTTCGAAGTTAGATTTAGTCCGCACTCCATCCAAGTCTACTGTCACTCCTTTTAGTCTTCCAATTGGTAGAAATATATCTTGATTTTCTAGTTTCAGCTGAACCGATGAATATAATAATGTGGGATCTTCCATACATTTCCATGTCTTCTTGGGTAATACATTGACTTTGGATCCTAAATCCAGTATAATATCTCCCATGTTGAAATCTCCAATGTTGGCGTTCAGCCTGAACTCCCTACTTGTTCATCTTCTTGTATGTAGGTGATTGACTATTTTTTGTTCTAACTTTCCTTTTGTCTCTATGCTACATCTTTTTGTCATATTTTGTAATACTTTGACAGAGGATGGATCATTTAGTATTTTTACACATGATTGAAAAAAGCCTTTAATTGTACTTACTTGTCCCAAGGGCTATGTTTCTTTGGTGTGATCCAACGATGGAGGCATCTCGTACTCTGGTACTTCCTTACTATGTTTCGCGGTTGATTTCGACACAATGTTTGGCTTCAAGAATTCTTGTCTAGTTTGCTTGAATATCTCCTTCTCGTTCTGCGCTTCGAATTGCTTCCTTGGTTTGGCATTCTTCTTCACTCATTGGTGTTTTGCTGGCTCTTGTCGTACTGCGTCATTTCCTGTTTTAGCTCCTCTGCATGTAACTATGTTGATGTTTCTTCCTTCATCCCTCACTTCTACTAAAATCAACTAAACATTCTGATTGTTTTGATTCCTCTTTTCCTAGATATTCCCTAATAGCATAGGACATTCTTCTGTTTAATGATCCGATGCGCGAAAATACATACAAGTCGCTGGTGGAAGTGGACATTCTCTTGCATAGTGTCCTGGTTTTTGTCAATTGTAACATACCACTGGTTCTCTACCTCTTCCAAATACTCCTCTTTCCCTTCCTCTGCCTCTGTATCCATCTCGATCCCCTCGCGACGCATTATACTAAGGCGTCTGGTTATACTACGTGGTATTATAGTGTGGTTGCGCGGTGTTGTACTGCGGCTGTGCACTGTTGTACGGGGTTGGTACTTGATTAATATGAGGTGCGGATTTCCAATTCATCATTTCTTCTTGCACCCTATATGCATCTGATGTTATTTCCCTCATCAAATCCATGGTTCTGCAATATTTTTCATCATTGTCTACTGACTTGCAAAAATTGTAATACGAGCTCTTCGACACTGTCTGGTACTTCTTCATCATTGGACAATGATATGGATCGTGACCCCGTTTCTTATAGATCTCACACCATATTCCTCTTGTTGGTAATGAGTTTGGAATTCCTGCTGCCATGTACTGCACGAATGTTGGACATCCATTCCTATTGTGTCATTCTATCCTACATGTGGTACACCAAACAACTTCTCTTTTTTCCTTGTTCTTGTTCTGGTTTAGCTGGAATGTTAATTTCTTCAGATCTTCCTTCATATCCTCAATGGTTGGATATGTCTTCTGATATTGGTTCTCTTCCATTTGTAGGGATTCCTATAGATCCTATGTCTGCGTTTGAAACATATGTTGTCGCAATGGATATTTCAAGTGTGGTAATAGTGAATTGACGAACATATGCCTATGATGCATATTTTTCATGAAATATTTCAACTTTCCTTTCAGTCGTTTGAATCTTTGGTAAATCTCCCATACAGATTCTCCTAGTTTCTGTCTAATCTCTATCATCTCGTTCATGTATTAGTCTTCTGAACTCAGCTTTTGGAACTCATTTATCAACAACTTCTTGATATCTCCAATCCTTCTGGTTGTCCTTGGAGAAATATTTGTAGCTAAACTCATATACCAATCCAATGCACGATCTCTTAATGTGATATCTAACTGTGCAAGTTTAGTTTCCTCGTTTGTGATCTGTTTTGATTCTCTAATATTTTCATAGATAAACAGGTGCTTCTCTGGGTCCTCCTACGCTTCTCCTTTGAATTCTGGTAACTCGATGGTTGGGTCATGTCCCACCATCTTAAATGTTGAACTAGTACCTCTGGGCGGTGTATATATTTGACTACTTCTTCCTGAACTGGCTCCCCCAGTTGTTGTTCCTTGTGTATATGTAATTCCTGCTGTCTCCCTTCTCCCGAAATTCGTTTGTCTAAATGATGGTGTTTTTCTTGGTGTATTAGTCACATATGGGTTTATGGGTTCCACGCTAAAATTGATATGGATATGAGTGTTTCCTTCTACTTCCACTCTTGGACCTCTCATCTTCCTCTCATATGTCGCGTGTAGGATTTCCTCAATATTCTCCACATCCTGGAGATCCTATACCTCCTCTTCATCACTTTCCAAGACTTCCCTCGTGACTACGACTCTCTTCTTGGTGTTCACCTTGTATTGGTAGGGTACTCCACTGCACATCCTTCCAGCTGTCACCATGATCCACTTGATCTGGTCGTCGTCCATCATAATTGGGTCCAATGCCTCCTCCTTCTTTCCTTTATCCTCTTCTCCTTCCATTTCTCCTTTTCTTGTCAGTGATTCCCCCCTTCCCTCATGTACGCAGGGAAGTTTAGTTGTCTCACTCCATTGTCATTACACCGTTTTTATATAGAAATATCTTAATGGAAGTATATAATGATTTGATATACCTACCTCGAGATCCCTTCAAGAATTCTTGTTCATCTGCATTGTACGACTTTGTTGTATCTACTGCAAACTCTGTGATAAATCCAACAACAATGTTGTCTAACCAGAAATCTACTGCGCGCGTAAACTTATTATCAACTCATTATAGTTGCACAATCTCTTCGGGATTCCACTCTAGCTGTCTGGTCTGATTCGTTGGATGGTTGTATTTCAATCTTTTGATCCAATCCTACGATATGTGTGGGAAATCACAGAAAAATAATTCATCCAAGTTGGTGAATATGTACTTGTCCATATATTTGTGCGACGTTAACTTCGAGTTTCTGTTATCTTTCTACGCAAACTCTAACTCCTTTGTCTTCACCCAACTTTCGATCTCTGCCTTCATGGGATTCCACGGTCTCAACATCCCCTCTTTAGAGTCACATCCTTTCACCTTGTGGTCGCCTGATCCCGTATTCTTTTGATACTTCCTCCGCAGATCTCATATAATCAATCCTATTTCCTTCCAATCAGCTGGAAACATAACCATTTGTTGGTTTTTTCCCCTTTCTCTATCTACTCTTATTGGTCTTGAGCGATTATGATTCTATTGACCATTATAGATTGACCCTGGTTCATAACTAAGAATATTCCCAACAAAATCTCTTAAAGGCTATCGACCCCTTTGGTCACCCAGAAGGAAACACATTACACAAAGTGTAGTGCGCAGTCTCACCTGCGATAGCTCTATGGGTGGATGCAATACTCAGGTGTTTGCAACTTGAGACTGAGCAAGATATACACCTTAACCTTTATTCAATTCTTTTAACATCTAGTATAACATTCATTCTATGCATGCATGTGGAATATCATATTTACTTAGTTACTTCATTCATTCAACATTCATCAACCAATAAGATGCAAAGACACAATCATTCAGTCACATAACACAATGTTACCGTGGTTCACCCCCTCTTGGGCTATGTCCACAAAGATCTGGATCTAAGGATTTTATTATAGTTTGGAAATCTCCATTCCGCGCATGGTTACAATCTTAGTTCTTCTTCCTTTCCATGGGCTCCTCGATCTCTGCGAGGCTGACTAGATCGCACCAGGATCCTCAGCTTGCGATCTAACCCTCGGGATCGAGTCGCTCATGTCTTCTCTATCTCACCAGCTTAATGACTCATACATTCCTTACAATTCTCTTCCTCTTTGTGACCTATGTTGTCTCTCTCTACGTATATCTATATCTAATGCATCCCAAAAACCTTAAACCTAGCATCGTTATGTCTTCCATGCATGCACGCGTGCTGCTTTTCCTTCTAACTGTCTTTTTCCTTTTGCATGCTTCTCTTCCAAAAATAGCCTTTCTTCCTGACTCGTTCTGCATCCAACAATTTGATATTATTATTTATGTGCAATTTATTTATTTTTATTACAACTTGTTATTTAAAAAAAAAAAATTATTGTATTGAATTGATTTATGTCAATACATCATATTAGTGGTAAGAATGAATAATATAAAACATAAACAATTAATATATCAATAAAATGTTATCAAGCATTTAGTGAATCTACTAAACAATAACGTGTAATTATGAACCATACTTCTTCAATTTCTTAACAATTTGTTCAAATTTTACTAAAATTTTATTTAATATTATTGTTAAAATCCAACTTTAAATGTCTCTATATTTCACTTTCTCGACTAGTTTTGAACTTTATTTCATGAGGGAGGAATTTTGTAGCTTAATCATATAAATATTATTATAAGTGGCAATTTAGAGCATTAATTGGTGGCTTTTCATTCATCATTGTTTGTTTTCTATCAAACTCCAAACAATTTTCAAATATGATAGGAAGTACACAAATTGATAGACTCAAACATTCCACCCAAGTATGCAATATTTTTAACATGATGCATACATGTAAAGAGCAATATTTAAGATATGTGTAAATTAGATATTGGGATCCAATTCACAGATATAGTAAATACCAACAATCATGAAATTAAAAGAAGGGACGGATGCCCCACATTATGAAATTAAAGTAGGGGTTTCTGTTTAAATCTATATGTGGAATATCTAAAATTTATAATTTTCAAATTATGAGTCTAAGAGATTAAGAAAAAGTTGGGTTTTATTGTTTCTTAAATAGTTTGGTTGTAGTATTGTTTTGTGTATTAATTTTTTTAATTACTAATATTGTAGTAGTTTA
>SNQJ01S0062322.1:0-23630 GCA_010110895.2 Picea sitchensis
ACTTCCGAAGATAATGTCATCTACATAGACTTCAATAATAAATATGTTGTGTTGATCCACCTTTATGTAGAGATTGTTGTCTACATTTCCTTTCCTGAACCCTTGTTGCTGTAAATATCCATCTAGTCTTGAATACCATGCTCCGGGGGCTTGTTTGAGACCATTTAAAGCCTTCTTCAATCTATAAACATAACTTTCCTTCTCTGACAACTAAAATCCTTTTGGCTGCTCAATGTAGACTTCTTCCTATAGATATTCATTTAGGAATGTTGATTTCGCGTCCAGTTGATACACTTTAATATTCTTCGAGCATGCATAAGCTAGTATTAGTATGATGTCTTCCATCTTGATAACTAGGGAAAATGTCTCTTCAAAATCTATACCTTCAACTTGAGAGTATCCTTTGCATACCAATATTTCTTTGTTCCTGGTAACCTGTCCATCTTTGTTCAATTTGTTCATGAAGACCCACTTTGTACCGATGACATTTTTGTTCTTTGATCTTGGAACCAGTTTCCATGTGTCATTCTTCTATATATGATCTAACTTCTCATCCATTTCCTTGACCCAATGTTCATATTTGTTGGATTCTTCAAAACTACTTGGATCAATTGTAGACAATGGCGCTAGATGTTTCTATTCTAGTGAATGGATTCTTCTTTTGGTTTCAACTACTTCATCTTTATTTTCAATAATCTGATCTGATGGATGATTCTTCTGCACTTGTATGCTAGGTGTCTTTGGAGGTATTTGAATATATTGTTGTTATTTCTCTTCTTCATCTTCCTCCTCTGCTTCTTCTTCCTTTACTTCTTCATGAACCTGTTGTTGGACAGGCAACATGGAAAACAATTTTTGCAGTTTTGATCAATTTTTGAGGAAAAATCCTAAGTATAGGAAAAGTGCACAGAAGGAGGAAAGTGTGCAAAACGAAGACATCACACATCTCGAAGAATAAATCTAAAAGAATAAATAAAGGAAATAAATAATAATAGAATAATGATAACCTGACATGGCAAAAATAGAAGAACAACAAAAAAAAAAACATAAAGGCTGAAAGTAGAAGAAATGCGTCAAATAGCTAGTTAACTGAGCTAGCCTTGCATTGTAATGGGATATTTTTTGGATTAATAGATTAGGTTTTTAGCCCTAGATTTTGATATAAATATGTAACGGGTTGAGATATTAAGGGTTGGTTCGTTGTAATTGTTATGATTGTTTTGGGTTCAATCAGTTGGTTCAACTAACCAAAGGTTGAGAATGATGAATAAAGAAATGATAAAGATATGTTGCACAATCCCATGTTGTCTATGTTTTTGTTCTTGATTATGAATACTATTTGCATGTTGTGAATGTGTTGAACCTGCATAGAATAGATCTAGCTAGAAAATAACACACACATTTGTAAACAGAAATTGAGAAAGAAGAAGCAAGAGATAAAGAATGGAAGAATTCTCATTATCTGAATAAATAATGAATAATTTACACATGATACACTTTGTATAAATCAACCAATGCACACTAGAGGAGAATCCAATGCACCATAGTGGTGGTCTAGAGTGATATGGACACATACCAACAGTTACAGGAGTAAACTGCCACCTATTCTAGTATCTTGGGCAGTTATGGGAGTGAACTGCCACCTAGTCAAGAGTTAACTAGTCTATCAGTCTTCAGTTAACTGACTGAAACAAAGTGAAGTGAGGAGGATATTAGGGAATCATGGGTAATGCGCTAGTTTGGTTATGATCCCAAGGACAATGCACATTAGTTGGTGATTATCCCAATGTTGCATGGTGACAATACCATTGTAGCATCTAGACTCCACTCAACTGATCAAACTAAAGTGAAAACTAAAGAGAGTATTCTTCCTAGATCATTTTGAATTGTCTACGCATTTGCCTCTTCACTTAACATTACGGTTCCGCAGTGGAGTCAAAATAAAATAATACAATGGGGAGATTATCATTCAGGGGATCTAATTAATGTGGTAGATATTCTAACAACTTTACTTAGGGAGCTTGAGGTGCATGTTTCTCCTTTTTTTGTTTTTTTGTTTCCTTTGGAATTTCTTTTTAATTGATCTCATCAAACCTTGTGTATTACAGTTTTTCTGTTTCTTTCCCTACAATGATCTTTGTACATGACATTCTCATTGAATATGACATCTATACTCCTATTTATTTTGTTATTTTAATAATCCCATAAGTGATAAACAAAATCATTAACAATGTATCCAATAAATGTACACTTCTTAGTTTTACCTCGAGATTTGTTCTATTTTTCCTTATCAATGTGGACAAATGCTTCATAGCCAGTCTTCAAAAAATGATAGTTTACATTTTTACGTGTCCATGCCTCCTTGAATTCTACCATCAAAGAGATTGAAGATCCTATGTTTATCTAAAACATCTTCCCGAGGAACTGTAAGGAAAACCAACATGCAATCTCATACTCCTTGCATGCTCATGTTGTCCTGTTCATCCTTTGACACACCATTTTCTTGTCATTGTTCACAGGCTGTCTTCTCTCCTGTGAATCCCATGGTATGAACATTAATAAAAATACTTGTTGCAATATTCACCTCCATTATATGATTTGAGACACTTCAAACTTTTTTTTTTCTGTCTCATTCTCAGCCAAAGCTTTTCATTTCTTAAAGTATCAAAAACAACAGATTTTTGTGAGATACAATAAAAACATTTTTTGATTGCATCATCAATAAAAGTAACATAATAGCGAGAGACACCAAGAGATGATACACGAGCTAGTCCCCATGTCTCTATATGCACAAGCTCTAACAACTTCACTTTTGGCCCTTTTTAGAATGAGAAATCTTACTCTCTTCTGTTTTTCCATAAACACAATGCTCACATAAATCCAAATCAATGGGAAGAATAAATTGTGGTTCCACAGTTAGCTAGACAACGTGCTCGAACTCCCATGAAGCATTATTGGTCTGTGAAGAACATGATTTCCCAAGTTTTACTGTGTTCTCGAGGCATCCCACTTGAGAGTAAATCCTCTCCAACCTATTCTCCTTCTACTCATACATCTTCTTCGATGGGCCCTTCTCTTGCTAATCCCCCAAAGCACCAAGACCCACAACAAGGAAAGGCTCCCCAAGAAGCTCAAGTTATGGTTGGAATTAAGAATACTAGTGTTTATAAAGGAAGCATGTTGGCCTCCAATACACGAAAGGCCCTTCTTCATTCTACAAGCTCGTCGGTCTACCTACCAAAGAATGAAAGGAAAAATCCTCCAGTGAAGGAACCTATTGATATCCAATTATTGAGGAAAAACCGGAGGATGCAGCCTCTAGTTGCCCTCTCAAGTAATCTTCGGTTTGCCTAGTTTCTTATTTTATGGTTTTGGTTTTCATTATTAGCCATTTGGCAGACAACTTAGCTAGAATTTTGTTTATAGCAGTTGTTAGGCAATCCATTTTCAAGTATTATTTTTGCCACTGTATGCTTGGTTTCCCACTTATGGGAGGGCTTTTAAACGTAGTCTTTGGTATGGTTTCCCTTGCATGGGCTTGATGTTGATAGTATATTCATGTTTTGGATTTGAATGGGGGCTTGCTTCTCTTTAGCCACCTTGATACTTTGAAGCTCTCTTGATTGTATTTTTAGTTGTACTGTAATAGATTAAAGCTCTAGAACTTACAACAACAAAAAATAGTTGGCACATCCAATATGCCACACAAAGCACCAAACTAATATGGATGCCTCGATAATAGTGTGATGTGTCATATACACATGCATTTCCATTGTGAGAAAATGCTATATTGTAATTACTGATGTGCATAAAATAAACTATAGCACTAAAAATATTGCTACTAGTCCACATTAGTGCACCGCATGTCATACATGCATGTAAATTTAGCACGATGATGCACCAATGTGATCAAGTAGCATTGAAGACAATGTGTTGAGTTATCCATATGAGCATCACATACAATGGTAAACTTGCCTACATTTTGTGGTGCATGTGAGTGGATGTTACATCCTGTGAACAATGCTTCATAACATTCCTTGCCATATCAAATATTGCAATAAATTGTTGTGTTGATCATATTCAAATGTCTTGTATGAGTAGAATGTCACATAACACCACCAATAGTGTAGCCCATAAATGCATTATCATGTGGTGGACGAAGTTATAGAGGATGGGTAATCGATGACCATTTTTTGAAAAAATGGAAAAAGTGAATATTCAAACTAAATTAGAGAACAAATGTTGTGAAAATGTGAATTATGATATAGCAAAAAATTTACATGATCTACCATAGAGGTATGGTTGCAGCGACAAATATATATATATATATATATCAATTTCCCAGATGATTGGGGGATGGGGTGGTGGTTGAAAAAATACAAAAATGCAATGGAGTCCACTTTGGATGAGGATTGCCAATGAAATCAAATAATTCATAAACACATGACAATAAGGTGCTTGTAGGAGAACAAACATAATTTGTGCTTGAAGGTGTTGGAAGCATTAGTGGATGAGTGAAAATGAAAAAGAAATTTGGTGTGTGTGTGTGTGTCTGCAGCTGCGTGTGTATCTGAGGTAAACCCTTGGGTACTTCCCCTCAGTTTGATGATGGTACCTAGGGTAAACCTATTCTTGAAGGCACAAGGCTGTTGAGCACACACTTATATTGAAGTGGGGGTGAGTCCGATTATAAGGCTATCTTTTCTTACATTCATAATGACCATAATGAAGTAATCACATAAATATAACAACCAAATGACACAATATTTAGCGTGGAAACCCTTCCAGGGCTCCTGAAATTTTCTTTGTAATTTTGTAGGCACCAACCTATTATTGGTGACACCAATCCCGTTGCCTTTTTGTGAGCACCGACCTATGGGAACAATGATTCCCTCTCGATGTTTGTAGACACCAACCTACATGAGACACCAATCCCCTCTCGATGTTTGTAGGCACCGACCTACAAACATCATACCTCTTCCATGGGTTACCAATCACCTTTGTTGTTTTGTAGGCACCAACCTATAGGAAACACCAATCCAGACAATTGTTTGTTATGCAAGAGACCAGCTTCACCTGAAGTTCTTCATTTCCATTTCCTTCATTTTATGCCTTGTTGCTTGTCTTCACAAATCATTCTATTTCGTTACTTGACTCCATAGGATTTGCTTTGCACTGTACTTCTACTTTAGCCGATCAAGTCGTCACTCCTCCTTCTACTTTCGCTGAGATCGCTCAATGCTTGCTCTAACAAGCTCTATCCCTTCACTAGATCTTCTTGCTTCTACTTCTGCCTTATATATGCCTTTACCAATTTTGCTTGCTAGAATGTCAGATCTATTTGCTAGAACACCGGATCACGATCTTCATTAATATTGAAAATAGATCCCTTCTTGAATGATATTCAGTCGTCACTCCTAAAATGGTATGCATAAGAATATTACATTTAAGCCCTGCACTTTTTCTTATCTTCTCCATTTAACTTTACCATAAAACTACATGAAAAGTCATTTTATTTGAAAAATTCCTGATTTTTATTAAATAATAATTAATTTTCCCTATTTTTTTAATTTTTAATTCACTTTTTAACCTTATACCATGGGTAAATACCACCATGGGTTTTAAATCCATGAGCAAATACCATTTGCACTTTCACTTAACTTTTAATCCATTTTCATGTTTGCTCCACTTTTACATAACTTCACTCCTTTTACCCTCTTGTTTAATGCTTTCATGTTTACTCCCCTTTTACATAAACTCCACTTCCACTTTTGTATTTATTAAATTCACATTTATATTTGAATACTTACTTACCTTTGACATCAATGACAATGAATTTTTCAACAATCTCGCCCCTTGTCATTGATGGCAACCCTATCTAAAAGCTAGCGTAATCCTACGAAATGAAAGAATTATCCATTTTACGCAGCTCTCCCTCATCATGAATTCTCTCCTCTCCTTTGACATCAATGTAAAGTTATGCTCAGTTTGTGCTTCTTTATTGACAAGATGAGGGATATCACTCGGAGCTTTAAATTTCTCTTGTAAAGGGTTTGGGTAAAATATGTCACAACTTATTTCCTATGTAGTAATGTGGTATAGCTTGTGCTTTGCTTGACTACCTATTCTCTTAGGAAGTGGGTAGCAGTGGGAATATTCTTCATATTTTGCATTTCAACTAAAAAATGAGAATTGTGGTATCTCCTGATATTTAAAGAGATCAGGCTTCGGACCCTCGTCAATGCACCTTGGAAGCGTCCCTTTGCCTCAACTTGTAGAATTCTCAAAGAAGAAACAATTAGAAACTCATTCTACCCCTCTTGGAGACTTTATGCATTTGGCAGAAGCATACATCCCACACAACATTTGAAACATATGCATAACAGAGAAAATAAAATGACTGTAAGCATACCATTTTAACAAGAAACAATAAACATCCTTACCATGAAAGTGAGTCAAAGTTTCATATAATAACTCAATTGCTCCTATACATGGGTTCTTCTCTACAACTCTGTTGTAAGCTCTCCATCTTATCAATGGAATGATAATGACGTCTACATTACAATAATGTCTGAGGTTGAGGGTTTCTATATCCGTTTCCCCTATCTTCCTAGCTGTCTAATCTATTGAATTAAATCTACCTACTTTACATTTATCGGACTTAAATGCCTATTACATCGGCAGATGAGAGCAAATCGCTCAAGATCCATTTTCAACAATATGAGAGAATGCACGTACATTTCCTTTAACTCCTACATTAATATATGCTCATTAATTCTTCAAAAACATTTCAAAATGTGCAAAATGTGTCTTACGCTCCTCTCATTGTCTTCCGCCCTCATGCACCGGCAGTTTGGCTGCTTGATGCTCACATCACCCATCAATTGCCCTCTAATGAAGTATGAACCAAATTGTCACTATCACCAAATTGTGCTATGTCACTATCCTCTATCTTTGTCAGCATCGCTGTCTCATCAATCTGTATATTCTTATCAACAAACTAAAAATGTACCATTCCATGCATCAAATATATACCAACATATATGTATACCATACATCAATCATGAACCAAAGATACATCAATAGGAATAGTAAATCATGAATGAGAGCATCAACAATGTGTAACATGTATCATCAACCATATGCATAATTGTACCATCATCAATGAAGTATCTCAAGAACCAATACATGTCCCTCCTTACATATACCACCATAGAACATGAACACATGCCTCAACCATGTACAAACAACTAAAATATATGAACTATGAGATGGTTTCATACACTAAACTAGATATAGGAGTGCTCCTCACTCTGGCAACAAGTAATAAGGGTATACCATATCAAATGGAAATCAACCATACCAAGTATGTGCCTCAAGAATACATGATACCATGATAAGAAGTAACCATCAAGGCGAGGTTCAATACCATACCAATACCTATGATAATGACCTGAAACATAAATATGCTGACCTGTAACCTTCCTTCCGGACTCTGGGACTTTTGGTACCAACATCTACTCAATTTTTCATGAGCTTTTCACATGTACATGAATTTATCTTCTATAGCCCACGTATATACACCCTTTTATTTACTACAACCCACATACATATGCTCCCTTACTGACATGCAACTCGCATATACCTAAAAAATTAGGGTTTGTTGTAACTCCGAGATTTTCATCGTTGACCCTTCTTTGCTACCTTAGAAATGACGTTTTAATATGTAGCAAAAGATCACTAGATGACAACCAAAGATAGAATGAATAAGTGTGTGATTATTGTTGTGAATTACTCGCGGTGTTTATATACTTGTGCTGGGTAACTCCTCTTCTTAATTTAGTTTTTCTAGGGTTTTCTTGTTACAAAACATTTACCCCTTTGACCAAGACTTACAACAAACTAGGGGCTTCTTCCTCACTCTTCGGGGCTTCCAACTTTACAAGGGCATATCTCCCTAACAATGAGGAACCACATGGAATTGTTCATATCGCAAAAGAAACGACACAGCAATTATTATCCATCTATGAGGTTCTTTCCTGCATTCACACATCATTTATCCATATTCTTCATTCAACTTTGGATACCAAAGCCACGCAGATGGGAGACTACCATAGTATTCAGGGTTGACATAAATCTCAGATCACTCTCAAGGTTGAAATCAATGACAACTAACTATACAAACCAACTATCCAACAATCTCCTCATTAGGTATTGATGGCAACAATTTGGAATGGAAAGAATTAATGTCATGCTCCCCTATGATCATGGCTCCCTTTTCGCGTAGCTTCTTTAAGTCTATATCCATGCCTTGCTTTAATCTCCCCTTTGACATCAATGAAAAGTTAATCCTCCTATAGGCCTCTACTAACTCTATTGACCTTCTTCATGGTGATTCCTCATGTAACTCACGATGTATGAAAACATTCAAAATAATTGTCTTTGCCAGACTCTTCAAAGGTGTTTCTCCCTATGCATTTAAGTTTGATTCCATGTGGATCACTATGGGGTAAAAACTATTCCATTTTTTTTGTCGCGGATACTCAAAAGGTTCCTTTGCAAGCGGTTTGGTGAAGATATTTGTAATCTACTCTTTTGTCCCAACATACTATAGCTTGATGTTCTTCTCTTTGTATTCTTGTAAGAAGTGATGCTTGATCGAAATGTGCTTCGTCTTAGAATGCATCACTAGATTCTTTGAAAAATTGATGGCATTGGTGTTGGTGTTGTCACAAAGTATTAAAATGGGCTCATCATGCTACTTGCATATCTACATAAATTCTGATTCATAAAAAGATCCTGAGTACAACATGTCATTGTGTTGGTAGCCAGATATTAATGGCATTTTCATCGATGTTTAAAACATAGTTTTAATGGAATAAAACTATGTATAGCTACCTCTTTGTGTCTGCGAAGACTTCAATTATTATTTTTTTTGAAAAATTAAACTGATTGCTGTGTGTGTTTGAGTTCATTTATTTCAATAAATCTCTCATTTATTCTTGTTCAATTTCATGATTGTTTAAGCATGAAATTGAAACAAGCTTTGGTTTGAACACATCATACAGATTATAGAGTTTCTCTTTATGAAATTGGATGAATACCTAAGAGAACCTAACGATCTTAAAAACCTTATGATGGTATTGAGATTATCGTTTTGTGAGTGGTGTCTTTTCCATTAGTGCATGGGTTGATCACCTTTGGGGTGTGCCTTAGTTATTTTTTTACATTTGGAGTGTTATACTATCACATACCACATCTATAATCACACATAAAATGAAAAAAATTGGTATAACTTGAAATATGAATGCTATCCCTTATTTTCATATAGCAGTCTCATCGTTATTGTACATGATTGTCAGCTATGCTTTGAAACAATTACTTCTTCGTCCTTCTTCCTTAATCTCACATTCAATACTTGATTGGTGGTAGTTCTTCATTTTTTGGGCTAGGTGGTCGATAGAGGAGGTGGTTCTCAATCATGCTTGTCCTTTGGTTCAACATCCACTCAACAAACTGAGTGGTGGCTATGGTGGCTTTCTCACGAAGCCTTAGGTATCGGGTCTCCTCTGAAAATGCAGAGATTATCCCTTATATCGTGTGGTTTTAAACACGTGTCCCTCTTTGCTACTCCTGCTGGTATTTCGTGACCAAACCAATGGCATCTGTGGTGAGGATATAGCCGAATGGATCATAGGCCCTGCTCTCACATGATGACATTGTGGATGATCTTGTGGCCTTTGTTTGGGTTAGGTTCATACAATTATTCGAGGGTTTTAACCTTGAGGTTGCTCAAGATTTTTCCCAAACCTTCGATGGTACTAAGGCCAAGATGGGATATTTACAGTTGGAAGTGATCGAAAAAACCCTTTACCCGAGGATTGTCGAATAAGGAGATCGATGGTTCAAGAGATCAGGTGAAGGTTATCCTTGGCTTTGTTAATGGTCTCCAAGAGGATCGTACTACAATGTAAGGTACATAATTGACATTTAAAACCTTGATGCTTCTGCAATTTATTGTTGATACTCAGCCGTTTTCACTAGCGAGGGTAGATATGGATTAGTTTTCTTGTATCATGTCCATTTTTTTGATGGTGTTTTTAGGGTTTGGTTTAAATATGCCATTCTACCTACTTAAAAGCCTTCAAAAAATGGCTATATTTTACTAGAGGCAAAACCTTAATGCTCAGTCCATTTTATTTCATCATGGCCTGATTCTAATCTTGGTCATTTCACAACTGTTAAAGGTTGGGGATAATTGGCAATATTTAGTGGATAGGAATGGTTTCTCTCCACCTAAAACCGTAATCGACCCACCTCTGCATTTTGATGAGCCCACCATCCCTTGCCTATCGACTCCTTCTTTGATAAACCTTCATGTCAAATTACAAGGAAGACATGTGTCAATAACCAAAAACTCTGTTGTTTTTCATAAGTCATCGAGGCTGCTACATAGGTGCAATTTTTGTTCCTAAGAAATCCTTAGAATATGTGTTGGATAATTTGAAGGGTAAGGTCCTTGTTGTTCCTAGTCCTAGGCTAGATATGGTTCATTTAAATGAAATTAAAATCGAGAAACAGAATAGACACTGAGAGTTCCAGATATTGATTTTAAGAACAAAATATATGGTCGACTCATATCCATAATGATGAGGAATCGACATCACAATCATGAAAAACCTATTCCTATTATTGATGTTGACAACTAGATTTATGTTGATGATACCAGCACCGATGCACCCCAATTTGATTTTGTATCGAATATGCCTCCTTTCTTCAAGAAACAACAAGGTTTTTTAGGCTTTCAACATGATCTCAAAAGGATCATCGAACATGGTAAATCTCCCACTACAGATCCGACTCATCCATTACCAAGTATAGAGACGGTGTATTGTGAGAATTGTTTTGAATGGATCGAAATATACTACTAATATATTACTTACCTACAGGTGTAGTTGAATCAAGTGATCACTCAGAACTCAATTATTTAAAGGGAAAACGATGAGCTCAGAGATTGAATTCGATCGACTTCACTCAAATCCAACAAGCGATGATAAGAGATTAGGAAATGGTTTAATAATAATAATAATAATCTATTTACAAGGTCCGCGATAAGAGTCAACTTACGTCGATTGTATGGAGACCCCCACACTTTGTGGGACCAAAGGGAACCCCTCCATAGCGATTTGGTAATTATCGAGAATTGTATACATACCCTACCCCCTCTTGGATTTGAACCTAGTATAAACTTAGATTTATCTGATGTTTCTCTTTTGAATTTCTAATTGGTAAATAGTTCCCTTGTATTTCACGGTTGATCTATTTAGATAATAAAGTAAATTCATTTTGATTTTTTATTTATTTGAATAATGACTATAGAATCAAAGATTTTGTAGCTTGTCTTTTGAATTATTTATTTTGTATTGTCTAATTTAAATTTGTTTTCTTTGTCTCAGGTGAACAACAAGTTGATGTGATACAATTAATCGAATGAGTCATAGGTTGAGAATATGATGAACTTGTAATTTTATTTTGTTGAGAAACAATGTTTAATGATGTAACTTTTTTGGATTGTAAGATTTCAACATAATTATCTTTTTTTTTTTTAGTAAAATCTTACTAAAAAAGGATTTGCCTCTATCTTTCACAATATGAGGAAATAGATCAAGAACTTGTTTAAATAGCAATACTTATGATTGATAGTGGAAATTCCTCTTAGACCATATGATGGACTTATTTTTTAGTATATGGAGATAACCGAATTCATCTTTGGCTTTAGATCTGTGTGAATATGTAATGTTTTCATTGTTTTCTCATGTAATTTCTAGATGATAAATTTTATTTGTATCGAACTAGCTTTAGACTGTTCTGCATATAATTTTTTATGTCATGTTTTTTCTTTATGCGGTTCATTATGTTTTGGTGTTGTTGATATGTGATTTTCACCTATCAAGCATTTTGAGTTTACATCTAATTTTAGATAGTTGGTAATACCATTCTAGGGAGTTGGAATTTCTTTCATTTAGGTTACATTGGACATTCTAAAGTCACATGATATAAAATCATTTGTCTTTATGTCATCATAGATTCATTCCAGAATATGAAAGACTTGTTTGAGTTTCTTCAGGAATTATCATGCTTGCTTTTGTCATAGGTTTACATTTGACACAAGTTAAGAAGGAGCTTATACAAATATAGAGAGACGAATCTAGCTTAGTCTTGTTGATCAGCGTAAGGTTAGTTATTTTATTATTTATTCAATTTGTTGATTTGATAATGAATAATGATTGTGTCATTTAACGTTGAATGCTTTGTCCATTATCGTCATATCAATTTCAATCTTATTCATTCATTGTTATTAGTTTGTTAATTATAGTACTAGTACACTTGTTTTTATTTTTATTTCATAAGATAAATTATGAAATATTTATTTTTAAAAAATAAAAAAAAAAAAAAAAATATATATATTTTGTATATAATACTACTATTAGTTAAGCAATTTTATTAATGTATTGTTTGATAGGATTGTGCATCTATTTAGTTTACATATTTTAATCATTTTAGAACCCTAGTTGGTTAGCGAAGCCATAAAACCGTTAGGGTGGAATTATCTAAGCATTTGGGTTAATTAGAAAACTTTGGTCTGGATCTTCCCTTCTTGTTGATGGTCTGTCATAAATGCCTGTCCGTTGCTGCAATATTATGCCTCTTCTTTGAAAAGCTTGATATTGATGTTTGTTTCTTGCTTAACAAAATTATACACTCACGCAAGTATGGAGTTGCTCCATTTGTACTTATTATATCATCAATACAGCTTGCTTAATATGCATTTGTGTAGGAAATAAGGGATATATCCTTCCCTTTTGGATACCATAAAACAAACTATTATGTACCTTTGAGATACCTGAATATCCTATTTTCTTGGAAACATTTGTGATTCCTTTGGTGCTTCTGAAACCTTGCGGCTTTGTTCTCTTCTTGCATCATGTTTGGTATAGAAGCTGTCACATAAACTAAGCTACCAATCATCAATGTGCATTGTCTCTGATATGCATACTTGGAATCATAATCCTTACTTAACTTGCAACTTGTCTACATAGGAGTACTTACTGTTTTGCAATTTGTCATTCCAAACTTCTTCAACATTTATCCGATATACTTGGTCTAAGAGATAAAAATACGCTGTTTATATATGACATACGTAGTCCCAAAAAGGTTAGCACTCACCAGAAAGACATCTTAAACACAAGCGCATGTCTTTGGAAAACTTCGACTCATCCTGTCTCTTGGTCACTTCCGAAGATAATGTCATCTACATAGACTTCAATAATAAATATGTTGTGTTGATCCACCTTATCATCATGGGTAAGCACTAAAGCATAATCTGGTTCAATAAATTTAGAAAATGTATACAATCTAGATTGATGATTTACCTCATCAATAGAAACCCTGTAATTGGTTTGCATGTCATAGATGTCCATTGTATCAGGTATGAATAAGACTTTCTTTCTGGTTCCATAATTTTTCATCTGATACACGGAGAGAATATTGATGAAAAGTTTGGGAACGTGCAACACATGCTCAAAGCTTCCGTTGGTGAGTTCAATCCTTCCTTTTTCGGTGACCTCGACTCGAGAGTTGTCCCCCATCAGAATAGGAGGACCTTTGCATGCATCCATTGAAGAATATACTTCTTTTGTGGAAGCCATGTGGTATGATTCTCCTGAATCTACAATCCAAGCATCGAGAGAGGATTTGATGGAAATAACGACATGGCTAGAATTTCCTTTCTTGGGATTCTGATCATCTAGCTTCTTCTTCTTGGCACCCTTGAGGATGCGATCTCCAAGTTTATTTTTCTGAAGTATTTGACTCATTATATCTATTTATGTATGCATGCATGCATATTCTAGATGGAATCCTTTATGGTAGTATGTGCATTTCTCCCCTTTTCTTCCATTTCCACCTTTGGATCTAGAGGCATCAATGAATGGTTTTGAGTACCCTTCCTTCTTTGGATTTGCATGTGCTTTCCTTTTTTCTATATATTTCTATTTTTTATATTGATAACCGCTTCCATCTTTCACAATAAGTGCATGCTCCTTTGGGCCTTTGATTTTCCCATGTTTATGAGCTTGGTCTTCTCTTGTGTCAGGTATTCTATAAATTCCTCAAGAGAAGGCATCTTCCAGGTGGCTCCAGAATCGAATTTGACTGAATGGAATGTGGATACAAACACTGATAATTCAGGACCAAGTTTGGAGAGAATGGTGAGAACCATTTGTTTCTCCTCCTTAGATTTATCAATTCTTCAAACCTTGAGTTGCAACAATAAATCCTTAAATTTTGTAAATAAATATTGGAGATTGTCGAAGATTTTTGGATCCAATGTTAGAAATTCGACCTAGAGAATGTGTCCCCTCATCTCATCCCATTTTCCAAAGAGCCCTTCCATGGTGTTCCATGCTTCATTGGGGGATTTACAGGAAGATATGTGAAAAAGGATATCGTGAGAGATGAGACTGCAAATTGTTCTGAATGCTTCATCCATTCGATTTAGATACTTGGATTTATGATTGTTGTTGGTTTTGTTTACATGTTCATGGTTAACCTATACAATCCTCTGCTTCAAATATGCATGATTATCCTCTCCTTCCATGAAAAGTAATTGTAAGGTGTAAGAAGGAATTCTTTTGGGAATTCCATTTTTCTGTTGTCTTCAATATTCGGTACCTGCAAAAATAATTTGGTTTGTATTTTTATTAGAAGTCCGTTGGCTATGATACCATGTAAATGTGTTGAACTTGAAAAAAATATATCTTTCTAGAGAATAACACACGCATTTGCAGAGAGAAATTGAGAAAGAAGAAGCAAGAGAGAAAGAATGGAAGAATTCTCATTAACTGAATGAATAGTGAATACTTTACACATGATATACTCTGTATAAATCAACCAATGTGCACAGGAGGAGAAGCCAATGTGCTATAATGGTGGTCTAGAGTGATCTAGACACACACTGGTAGTTACGGGAGAAATATTCCACCCAATCTAGTCTCTCAGGTAATTATGGGAGTGAACTCCCACCTAGATGAGTTAACTAGTCTATCAGTCTTCAATTAACTAACTGAAATAGAGTGAAGTGAGGAGGAGATCAGGGAATCATGGGTAATGTGCTAGCATGGTGATGATATCAAGGAAAATGTGCATTATATGGTGATGATCCCAATGTTGCATGGTGACAATACCAATGTAGAATCTAGACTCCACTCAACTGATCAAACTAAAGTGAAAATTGAAGAGAATATTCTCCATTGAGGAATGTTCTTCCTAAAATATAGGAGACTGAATAATGACTAATAAACAAGGAAAAAACTTAGGAAAAATAAATCCTATGTGTGTGTGAAGTAACTCCAACACATTCCTCGTAGAATAGTTTCATTTGATAATCAATAATGGTGCAATGATTCATGATTGTGATAGTAACAAATATATATAGTAACTTGGAATATGATAAGGAAAAAAATATGAACCATGGGAAAGTTAATAATGGGACAAAAATGAATTATGCACATAACGTATTAAGGATTAATGAGCCAAAAATTTTCCTCCCATTCCCTTACCAATGTAGAATCCCAGTTCTTGTAGTCCCCATAGATACCTCGGGTAAGAATTCATCTACGAAAGAAAGTGATGTCGAAAGGGTCGGTGTCAAGTGTTTTTTTTTGTCTTAGATAAAGCGAACCTTGGGTCTTACAACTCTCACATAGAATAACGCCAACAAATGGTTCCATTGTTGGGATCAGGACTTTGCGATTAAGGGGATGTTTTGGAGGCCGACTAAGAAGGAGATATCATAATGGTTGGAAAGGAAAATATTTCATAGTTAAAAAATATTTCTAATTACATAAAAATAAAAGAAAATGGTCCACACACATAAGATAAATTTAATAGAGTAAACACATTTGGAGCTAAAATAAAGAAAATGATAGATCAATCTCAAAGATTTTATACTCAAAACTCAGAGTTATAAAACACCGTCAAAACTAATCCTGAATTAGTTCTCTTGGGATTTCTGAGAAATATAAAGTCTGTTACAAAAAATTGAAATTTAAATGTGTTTGTCTAGAGGACTAGGATTGGGGCTCCTATGGACCATATAGAAAATATAAACAAGAAATAAGCTATGGAGATAATATGGTGGATGATGACAGAGTAACTAGACCTGGAAAGAAGACATGAAGAAGTTATCATATTTTAGTTAAACCTTTCTAGTCAAATAAGCATAGTAACTGGATGAAAAACTGATAAAGAAAGAAAGATGTTATCAACATAAACTCAGTATGATGGTATCTCTCCCTTTTTACTTACTTGCGGTTGTCCTTTTATTTTCCTCGTTGGCGGTTATAGGAACCGTCTCAACTGCTATTTCTTGTCCTTTTTTAGTTGATTTATCAATTTCCTTCTTAAACCAATCTTCAATGTAATTTTTCATTAGAGCAACATTTATTTCATGCCTGATTTTGATTCTAAATAATTCATCTTCTAAATCTCTTAGGTCACGATAAATTCTATGTATTGCTTCCTCAATATATTTATTTTTCATAGAATAATCAACAATCCAATTATCTATCTCTTTTTCGTTATATTCAATTATGCCATTAAATTTCTTAGCCGGTAACCCCTTTAATATCTCTACATGTTCATAAAACTGTTGCCTTGTCATAAACATTGAATTGAGAATTAACTTAGGATCTTCCATCTCATCAGTGCTTCCTGCCAGATCTATCTCTGTGAGTCTTCTAAATAATTCTTCTCTTTTCACTATGGCTTCGATGCATGCTTGGAAAATGTTATTCAAATTCTTGATTTTTTCTTTCCAGCATGTATTCAACTGTTTAATTCGACTTGGAGAAGGCATATCCTTTTCTCTCCTTTTAAATTATGTCATGTTTGAGACTTTTATCCCAAATGGTAAAACAACATTAGTGTAGAATCGTTCTTCATTTTTTAAATCAGCTTGGAGATGTTCATGAAAAGCATGTGCCCTTGAATTGAAAGTTTTTTTTTTATATACCTCCCATACTTCTATTATCAATGAAATTCTCTTTTTAATGTTTTTCTCTACATAAATTCGGACCACTATGATAAAACTAGAAGATCCTTTTAATTTAATATCGTGTGTAGTTGGTTTAACCATTTTCAAAGGGCTAGACAAAATTGGAAGAGGCATGAAGGAAGTTTCCAATTCTTTGATCTTCTACTTTAATTTGACATTTTCAGCTTCTAAACCATCGATAGAGTTGTCAATTGCATCCCTGGTTTCCCTGTGGATTTTGGAAATCTTGGGCGGTCACATATCCTTCAGGTCGACCTCTGAGCATGCCTTTCCCTTTCTATTCTTATGGTCACTTCTTTCTACAATCAACTTTTTAGACTCTTTATAAAACACATCACTTTGAAAAGTGAAGGATTCTTCTTCATTAAAGGTCTCATTTCCAACAACTTCCAATAAAGAATTTTGCTGAGTCATTTTTTTCGGTTGTTCTATTGTAGGAAATATTTTCTCAATATCTGCTTCTAGTTCCATATCCTCCAAATAAAATATTTGGATGTCATTTTCTATAAGATTATATGCTTCCTATTACACTAAATTTTTCATTTTCTTTCTCATGAGAAACTTGTGTGAATTCTCAATTTTTCCAGGGGGAGTATTTTTCTCTCCCCCTCCACTGGAGCTACGATTTACAACCTTCTTAACTTTGTGGGCCACTAGAGCATTGCTCCTGAATATAGTATTATTGGGAGTAACAACTGGAGATTGGGCACTTATTTCACTGGGACCTTTTCCCCTTTGCTTGTAAAGATCATTACTTCTAAGTAATGTTTCTAAATTTCCAACATTATGTATGGGAGTGCTTTGGATTTTACTCTCTTCTTCTTCATTCGATATAGTTTGAATGAAAGAGTTACTGAACCCCACTGAAAGCATATGTCCAACAAAAATTTTGTTTGGATCAAAACCTTTGATATTTTTAGCATACTTTAAACTCACATTGTTAAAATGATTTGCAAATTCGTCAATTTTATTTATATTTCTGAATATGAACTCTCCAATCTTCCATGGCAGAGGAATAAACTTCTTTTTCCTTTTTTCATGGAAAAAATGTAGCCATAAGTTATATTTCCTTGTCACCTCTGTAATAAATTGTTTATCAAATACATGATATGAGAGAAAAGAATGATTCTCTTTCGAGAAAAATATCCTTATGATACTATGATTCTCCATTTTTTCTATTATCCCATTTTTCTCTAAAAATATGGTATCTTGATCAGATATCCTTGAAGTGTTTTTGCCCAACAACAATGTTTTGAAGACTGAAAAAAAATTATTATAAACTTCATAGAAAAAAAGAGGGGTCTTATGTCTCCATAATGAATGATACCAAAAGGTAATTGGATTTGTTTCACAATTCACCCTCTTACTTATGGTTAATTTTCAGAATTGACAACAATGCACAATAGAAAATATCAAATAAGAGGCCATAAAGAATTTTCTGTCGTTTTTATAGTGTGATGACTAGGATGATATTTCAATAGAAATGAGTTTTACCTAATAAAAAATGGCTTGTTCCTGTACTTTAAAATACATAGTATATAAAATCATGCGAGAGATAGAAGCAATGCTTTCTTAACCTGTCAACCTGGTAAATAGCCATGCAATTTATCGATAATGGTTTTTAAGAGACTCAACCTAGATTTTGGTTATGTCTGTTGGGATAGATGCACACTTATCCAAATATTCAGGTAGGAGGTCAAGACCATTGTTATGTTTGTTCAATAATTCTCTGCAATCTTCACCTTTCAAATTAAGAGTCGGCTCTGGCAACCTTAACATCTTGCGAAAAACTTGAGGTGAAAGAGAAATCAAAGAATGATCCCAGAGCTATATAATTCTTTGGCTTGGAACATAATTTTCCACACACCATGCAACGAGTTCCTTACAATCAAAAACTTCAGAAACACACCCAACACAAGCGATTCCATATGCCCAAATAACATCTTTATGTATAGGAGGAGAGGAATAATACAAATATGCTTTTGACCACTAGAAGTTATGGTCTTCACAACCAAATATATTCATAGTATCGCCACAAAAATATTGTCTATTTGATGCTTCCATAGGTTGACAAGACTATTTTTTCAACTGGATAATAATCTCAAATAAATATTTTGGAAATATAATGATAATTTAATCCCTTGGAAAATGAAGACTTAATGAGTCATTCCTCAAGCCTTTTTCCATTAATGGGGATATTTTCAGGGTCTGCACAATAGTTGTTAGAATTAAAAAATACTTAATGTGTATTAGGAAAAGCAACCAAAAGGAGGGGATGGATGAGAGAGATTTTGAATATAAAACATTTCATGAATCCACCAACCTTGAAACCTACGAACCCGTGATTGTATAGATGATCAAAATTATACTAAGTGTAGAAAAATGGTCGGTCGGACTCGCATGCAAGAGGAATAAAATAATTTGGAGCTCAACACCTGTGACAAGGATGATGGTCAAAATGTAGATCACGAAACTTGGGGTGCAAAATGAAGTTCACGGAAAAATGGAGGATGAGGGATTGAACCCGCGAAATTGAAAAATGGCTAAGTGTTAAAATGAACTTATGGGATGAGAAATTGGGTGGAATGAAGGCCTGTGAACCCACGAACCTGCAAATCACTGAAATGTGACTAAGTATAGTAACCAAAAAGGGAGAGAAGAAGGGATAAAATAAAAAGGGAAATAAGGGGAGGTGTAGAAGGGGGAAAAGAAATGGAAAAAAGAAGTAGGGAAGATAGAATGTGGAAGGAAAACAAGGAAGCATGAAATGAACTCAACAACTGGCTCCATCTGTGGGATGATAACCCCATGTGTATTGTCAAGAATCCAAAATATTCATGACCATATTCTTCTATCCATGGGGATATGGAATCAAAAGGTAAGGATATAAAAACCAAATAAATGAAAATTATGTACAAGGAAATGAGAAAATTTCAGGTGAAGAAACCTTTCAAATGTTTCCCATTAACAGGAAGCATTAACATTTTACCTTTCATATATTCAAGCATATAAGCATTAAAACCCATGATATTTTCAATGATGTATGGTCCAACCCAAAGTGCTTCGAATTTTGTTTGCATCGATGGTTTCTCAGCTTTGTTCTAGAGTAACACCGATTCTCCCTTTTGAAAATTCTTTATGGTTGCATTCTGATCAAAATATTTTATGATACTTTGCTATATTTGAGAAGTTATATTAAAGGCTTTACTTTGTTCTTTCTCCAATTTCAATAATTGGTTCACTCTCTTTTGCATAGATGAACTATCTTCTACATCCTTTGTATTAACTACGAAAGTCAAATAATTTAGCTCGAGGCTAATTGGAATTTTTTCTTTTTTCCCATAAACCAACGTGTATGGAGACATCTCAATGTTGTCTTTCGGAGTCATTTTGCTTGCCCACAAAGCATCTGACAATTTCAAATGCTAATTCCTTTGGTTCTTATCAATAGATTTCTTCAATATCTGAATGAGTGTCTTATTAGTAGATTCTACAATACCATTCCCTTCTGGATAATATTTTGATGACTTCCCCATAACAATCCCATATTCTCCACAAAATTCTATAAATTTTGAACCAATGAAAATTGAGCCATTGTCAATAATGAATTTTTCTAGGATACCGAACCTTGACAAAATATTATCTTTGAGAAACTTAATCAACTCTTTAGAATCAACCCTTTTTAATGCTACTTCTTCCGACCACTTTGTAAAATAATCTGTAGCGATGAGGATATATGTATGTCCTTTTCTTGACTTTGGATTTATTGGTCCAACAACATCAAGTCCCCATTGGGAAAATGGTTGTTCTATAGATATAGGTTGTAATGGCATTGTGAATTTTTTCATTTTCACTGAAAATTGTTGACAAGATACACCCTTCCTTATGGTAACATATGAGTCTTTAAAAATTGATGGCCATTGAAACCCAACTCTTATTATTTTATGGGTTGTGGTGATAGGTGCAAAATTTCCACCACATATACCTTCATTGAATTTTTTCATCAATTCTTGAGCTTTCCTTTCATCAACACATCTCAACAATATGCCATCATAGTTCCTCCTGAACAATATATTAGCAATTAACACATATTGATTTGACTTCATTTTCAATGTTCTTATCTCTTTAGGGTTCATGGTGACTGGAAATTATCCAAACCTCAAGTAGAATATAATATCTTTATACCATTCTAAAATTTCCATGGGTTCTTCTACTGAAATAAAAATTACTCCATCCAAAGAATCATTATTTGCAATGAGCTTACATAAACCATGTCCTCTAACTATTAGAAAAACAGGATCACAGAGAAATAAAATAAAACAAATGTGGAAATAAAACAAAGAAGATACATAACACAATAGAGACACAGATATACGTGGTTCACCTAGTGTGGGCTACGTCCACCAGGGAAATTGCCAGGTCCTTCCTTTATCATTATCCAACAAATAAAAGGATACAACCTACAACACACCCGCTATAAATTCATCTTATTTCTCTCACAATATCCTCACTCATAATACAATATTCTCCATGATACACAACCACAATGCATTTCCCTCATAAAAGAGGGTTTCCTTCTAGGAAAAAACACCACAACATAACTTCTACCGTCAGATTTGCGACCTTATAATGAACGGTCCAGATTTACTATGAAATTACAATGTACATTTACAAGGAAATGTTTCTTTTGGGGGCTTCACCATCGAACCCCCATTGGGAAACGTTGTCCCCCAAACCCCCACCGGGGGCCCACTTTCCCTCGGACCCTGCAGGGGGGTTAACCCCTCCTGCACTCCCCTACGTGGAGGATTTTACATTATGCCGGTGTGTAAATTCTTCATTGGGTATAAACACAGCTGAAAAAAAAAAGACCTTTGAATCAGGAAGATAATTAGGCTCTACAACCAACAATCTCCCACTTGGAGACTGATCACAACAACTCCACTGATGTTGTATCTGATGGACTATGATCCTTCTTGGACCTGGAAAATTTCTCATCTTCACCTTCATGATTGAAGAACAATTGAAATTGAGCTTGAATTCAATTTCTCCCTGGTTACTGCCTTTGTTAACATGTCTGCAAGATTCTGGCTAGTGTGTATCTTTTCCAACTTCAAATGTCCATCTTCCAAGAAAAATCATATGAAATGGTACCTGATTTGTATATTCTTAGTATTCGAATGGAATACTAAGTTATTTACAAGATGAATGGCACTCTCGTTGTCACATTACAACCTGCTATTCTCTTGCTTCTTTCCCAATTCCTCCATAAACCTCTGTAACCAAATCATTTCTCTACTAGCCTCTGTAGCAGAAACATACTTTGATTTTGTGGTTGAAATTGCAACAACCTTGTGCAGTTTCAAAATCCAATTTACTGTTGTTCCACCTATAGTAAAAACATACCCTGTGGTGCTCCTCCTGCTATCTTTATCACCTGCCATATCTGCATCAACATATTCCTGTAGAATAGTGTCTGAACCTCCAAAACATAATGCATGAGTAGCAGTACCTCTCAAATACATGAGAATCTACTTTACTGCCTCCCAATGTTCTTTACTTTAATTGTTCATATACATGCTCACAACGTCCACTGCATGTGCAATATTTGGTCTTGTGCAAACCGTCGCATACATCAAGCTGCCAACTGTTGATGAATAAGGGACCCTGGACATGTATTCTATCTCCTCCTGTTTCTTGGGACACATTTCCTTAGATAATTTGAAATGGCTGGCCAAATGTGTACTAACTAGTTTTTCATTCTTCATTCTAAACCTCTCCAACAACTTCTCTATGTACTCACCCTGAGACAATGCCAATTTGCAATTTTTCTTGTCTCTTGTTATTCTCATACCAAGGATTTTATTTGCGGCACCCAAATCCTTCATTGAAAATGAATTAGCTAATTTCTTATTGAGCACATTTATATCCTGCATATTAGACCCTGCAACAAGCATGTCATCTACATACAATACTAAGATAATATAGCTTCCATTTTCTAGCTTTTTAAGATAAACACAGTGATCAAAATGACATATACTATAACCTTGTTCTGTCATAAATCTGTCAAACTTCAAATACTACTGCCTTGGATCTTTCTTTAGTCCATACAAGATCTTATTCAACCTACATACCAAATTCTCCTTCCCTTTGACCTCATACCCCTGTGGCTATTGCATATAAATCTCTTCCTCAAAATCCCCATGGAGAAAAATTGTTTTTACATCTAACTATTCAAGATGAAAATATTCTACTGCCACAAGACTTAAAATAGTCTTAATTGAAGTAATTTTAACAACATGATAAAATATTTCATCAAAATCTATACCTTTCTTTTGTGCAAACCCCTTTACAACAAGTCTAGCCTTGTACCACTTTTTTCCTCCATCTTCTTCCTTCAACTTGTAAACCCATTTATTTTGCAGTGCTCTTTTTCCTGCAGGAAACTGAACCAAATCCCAAGTCTGGTTATTTACCAAGGAATTCATTTCCTCTTTCATGCCTTGCCCCCACT
>SNQJ01S0062323.1:0-16204 GCA_010110895.2 Picea sitchensis
CAGCTTTACACTAGGCTTCCAGGGCGCACATGAATTGTGCGGTTCAGTGCTTAAATGCACAAATCTTTGACTGGAGTACTACATTACTTGACTGCATGAAAAGGCAGTTGACAGAGTGTCGGATGTGGAGGCACATAAACTTTGGATTTGGTACTATCCTTTGTGCTTTCTTCTTCGAGAGGGTACCTAGTCTGAGTCCGAGGGAGATTGTTCAAGGGCATGTAGCCTCCTCTCCAGCAGTGAACATATGGGTGGCGCTATTGCCGCGACCGAGGGGAGGGAGGACTATTGAGGCCTTCAATGACAAGTTTTCCGATTGGTGGTCTCAGCAGATTTCGGCAATAGAGGACTATCCTTATGCCGGAATTGACTTTTCCAGGGACCCAGACATGGGCGTAGCTCCCGGAGTGGTACGAGGAGAGCTAGGTAAGTTTGCTTTTCAAAGTTTTTTAATTTTTATGTTGTTTTTATATATGTCATTTTTTTTTGTATACCAGAGTAATTGACAGATATGTGTTTGTTGTGTGCAGATGTGGGGCCAGTGCGTCAAAGAGATTTTGCGAGGATTAGGTGACGTCCTCGATCAGAGGCTACACCAGCCGCAGCCGGCGGACCAACAGCAGCAAGGGGACCTCCAGCCGGTGAGGCTAAGAGAGTTTTGAGATGGGTAGAGCGAAACTTTACCTTGCTTACTCGCACAGTCCCCATGGCAGAGATCGAGGATCTGTCGCCATCTATGCAACCTCATGTAGTGGGGGCACCACGAACGTGGGTCCGGCTTTTTCAGCGTTTGGAAAACATCGTTGATCATTATAACAGGGCCAACATGCCCCATCCTTAGTTAGGCTGGACTGCTTACGTGCCAAGGGCACTACTTGTATATTTTTGAGGGCATAAGCCTCGTGACTCTCTACTGGACGTATTTTTGAGGCGCTTGCGCCCACCCATGTACTATGATATTTTTTATATTATATATGGATTTTTATGTCTTTTTATGTCTTATGGATTACATCTACTTTACAAATGTATTTACATGTGCATGTGTGTGTCTTTCTTACATGTGTGCAAGATGCCAACTTAATATTTGATTAGCTAGAGTATGTATAACTTGATTTAATCTCCTAGGAACATGAAAATATGTAATATAATCAAAGCTTCATTCTAAGAGACGTACCCTAAGGAATCGTTGGTGTAGAGTAGGATCATGAACACGGTAGACTCCATTTAACTGAGACACAACCAAATGAGCGTCTAAATATACCCGGAGGTGAGAGATACCAAATGACAAAGCGTCACGAAGTAACTCAATAATTGCGTTGTATTTGGCGACATTGTTTGTGGTGTCGCCTAAACATATACCTCTTGAAGATAGCAACTAGCCCTGAGGTGTGAAAATCACCCAAGTTGTGGAGGCAAGCCTCTGAGTGTTCCGGCTAGCGTCGTCCGCGAATCCAACGAACACCTCTGGTTCACTTAACATCTGCCACAATGAAGAAGATGACATAAAAAAACGACACATCCATAAAACCAAAAACCCAAAAAGTAATAGTACAAAGACTATACATATATTACAAAAATTCACCCAAGGCGACCCACTATGAGTAATACTTCTTGAGGTAGAACCCATTTCTAGGCTCCGCCAAAACATTTCCCTTAAAGTCCACCAGACGATAAGCGCCCTTCTGTAGTACTTCTTTCACGATGAAAGGTCTGAACCACATGGGTTTGAACTTGCCTGCCCCCAGGGGGTCCTTATCTTGGTCATAGACCAGGACAAGGTCGCCTTCAGAGAAAATCCAAGGACGAACGGACCGATCATACTTACACTTGACTTTTTGTTTGTGAGCCTCGTTAGACAAGGCCGCATCACGACGTTGTTCATTGACTTGTTCGAGGTATAGTAATCGTTCTTCAAGTGGTGAAGTATCTGGCAATAAATGTACTGTCAACTTTAATGATGGGATCTGGCATTCTATAGGCAAGACTGCTTCCAACTTGTAAATGAGTTGAAAATGTGAGAAATCGATCGTAGTCTTAACAGACGTTCGGTAAGCCCATAATGTCGAATATAACATCAAATGCCAATTTGACTTGGCCGAATTGATCGTTGTAGAATGGTTTTAAGAGATTTATTTACAGCTTCCACCTGACCATTCACTTGGGGGTAGTAAGGTGATGAATGTTCCTACCTCAACCCAAGATTTGATGTTAACTCGGTCATCATTTTGTTCTGAAAGTGATTACCATGGT
The DNA here is from genome assembly GCA_010110895.2 of Picea sitchensis. Lineage (NCBI taxonomy): Eukaryota > Viridiplantae > Streptophyta > Pinopsida > Pinales > Pinaceae > Picea > Picea sitchensis. The sequence continues at coordinate 2,251 of SNQJ01S0062323.1, forward strand.
CAGTGACAATCTCTCTCGGGACGTTGAACCTTGCAATTATCTGGTTGAACCAAAAGAGAGTTGTTGTCTCCCCATCATCTTTGAATGTTGGCATAGCTTCGACCCACTTGGTGAAGTAGTCTACTGCTATGATGATATAGCGGTGCCCCCTTGCTGAAGGGGGGTTGCATGTAGTGTAATCAATCCCCCATTTAGTGAAGGGACCAATGGTAATAACGGGAAACATGGGAGCGGGGTGTGCCCTCATCTTCCGAGAGAAGATTTGACACGGGTGACACTTCTTGACCGATTCAACACAATCTTTGATTAATGTTGGCCAAAATTAACCAGCTCGTAGAATCTTCTGGGTTGTTTCCAACCCAGACAAATGACCGCCACATGCTCCAGCGTGGCAATCTTTAAGCATGATTTCCGCTTTTTCATGAGTGAGACATCGACGAAGGACGCAGTCTACACCTTGACGATACAATGTGTCCTCGAGTATGAGATAGTTGTTAGCTTGATGGCGTATATGATGATGCTCATCACGAGAAGCAGAGGCGAGACACTTAAAATTCTGGAGATAGACAAGCACATCTCCATACCAGGGGTCAGAAGACGCGATCAAAAACATGTCTCCTTTTATAGGCGACACACTGGGTATAACATCACCTGATTCGACTGGAAGTTACGATATGAGTTCTGCAAAGACCATCGACTTTTTGGATTTTGCTGAAACAAATTCCAAGTTGAATTCCTAGAGGATAACTATCCATCTACTGATTTTTTTCATCGATGACTCATCGTGTCAATACGTATTGAAATGGATTCACAATGGTAATGACGGTGGTCTTGCGAAACAAAATATAATGACAGAACCGTTGGACAGCATGAACTGCTGCCAACGCAAGTTTTTCAATATGGGAGTAATTGAGTTCCAGTCCAACTAGGCCTCGGCTCAGGTAATAAATCACGTATTCTGAGAGTAAATCATCCTCCTGAACTAAGACCATATCGATGGTCAACTCTACAATGGCCAAGTATAATAGGAAATATTTATTATAATTGGATGGTCGAAGCAGAGGGGTGGATATGAGGGCGCTTTTCGATGTTGCGAAAGAGCGTTGAGCGGCTTTGTCCCAATGAAAAGGAACGTCCTTCTTCAATAAACGCATAAAACCCTTTGTGATCTCGGCATAGTTTGCAATGAAACGTCGTAGAAAATTCACTTTTCCCTGCAGACTCTAAAGTTGAGGTATGGTGCACGGGGGAGGCAATTGAACTATTGCCTCAAACATGAGAGGATCGACCATGATCCCTATTGTCGAAACGATGAAACCTAACAGACGACCTGATGTGACGCAAAAACTACACTTGTTTGGGTTCAAGCGGAATTGGTACTGGTGACACAGTTCAAGGATAAGTCAGAGGTGTTCTGGATGATCATCTCTCTTGCGAGATCGTGACGCTAAATCATCGAGATAAGCCTCGACTATGTGTTTGAGGTCGTGGAAAGAAAAAGACATGGCCCGCTGAAACGTAGCTCCAACATTTTTAAGACCAAAAGGCATCTTACGATAAGCGAATGTACCCCATGGACAAATGAAAGTGGTTTTGTGTTGGTCTTTGGGTTTGATTTATATCTGATTGTATCCCAAAAAACCATCCATGAATGAAAAGGCCTCGCATCCTGCACATTCATCAACTATCTGGTCAATAAATGGCGTGGGGAAGTTATCTTTTGGGCAGGCCTTGTTCAAATCATGGAATTTCGTGCATATGCGAATCGTACCCTATTTTTTATTGACTGGCACGGGATTCGATACCCATTGAGTCAATTGGACGGGGTAGATGAAACCAGCTTTAAGTAGTTTCTCTACTTTAGCCTTGATAGTTGTTGCTTTCTTAGGATTGACTGGACGAAGCTTCTACCGAACCGGCTTGACATCAGGATAAGTTGTGATCTCATGTTCAACAATTCTTGGGTCTATGCCTGGCATTTCCTCGTAAGACCAGGCAAACACGTCGCGAAATTATTTAAATAAATCTGTGTAGATTTGAATATCCTCGGGGGAGCAGTCCGCTCCAATGAAGATATTCTCCATGACGCCAAGGGTTCTGGAGATGTCAATAGGTATCTTTTTGGCTATTGTTTCCATATTTCCTTCAGCGTAAACTGCATGTGTTGCCAAAGGATTGATAGGAAAATCGTTATCTCCATTCATGGTCAGAGTGAATTCTCCTGCTTCAATTTGTCTTAACTTTGGGAAGAAGTAAGATCTATGATGAAGATCATCCCAAGGTCTGTTCGGACTAGTCATTGCCTCAATAATCGCTTCATCTGAAGGCAAGACTAAGTTTAAAGACTTTGTATCAGCAAGGGAACCTTGAGCCCAAATAGGCTCGAGCACCGGATCTAACTCTTGTGATGGAGTCGGATCAGGGTCGACAGAAGCTCATTGAATGATCGAGTATGCAACTTCTGTCATGGACAAAGGCATGGCCATGCCATGGTGCTCTATCCCTTCCATAGTAGTGGATGGGGAAGGAAGGGTCCACAGATCGTGAAAGTACGTCATGCGAAACGACGAGATTTGAAAAATTTCAGCCCGAGGTTGGTCGGGGACAACCGTCATATAATGGACATTGTCGGTCAGAGGCGGGTAATTGAAAGTACCCATCAATGATGGGCACAAACCAACCCCTACATTGATGATGCCAGGCTGTGGGTTATCAATCATCGGGACCGTGGAGACTCCTGATGAAGGGTCAGGATGAGAGAAGGATAACTGATCAATGGTCACAATCCGACCTTCGTGAGGAAACAACAAGACCCAGAACACTGTCGCGACCATTGCTCACATAGCATAGGTCCAACTTCTGCCTAACAAAATATTGTATTCGAGAGACGCATCGACCACTTCAACTTCGACACACACAGTTTTACCCCCTAACTGCACAGGGAAAGAGGGGGTGATCCCATGTGGTCGGAAAGAACGACCGTCAAAAGTTGTAAGTAGAGTAGGTGACGGAGATAAAACAGGTTGGTCGATGGCCTTCCAACATGCCAAAGACATCACGCATGTCAAGGCACCCTCATCCACCACTGTACGAAAAATATTTCGGGTAAAATTTTCCGTGGTGTAAGCCACTACTATATGAAAAGCGATGTGGTAAGGAAGATGAGGTTTTAAGTCGGAGGTATCAAGGATGATCGTCCCCGGATTACAAGTCTCGGCAGAGCCTAAGGCATCTAACCGGGCCTTTTTTTGGGAAGGGAAACTCTAGAGGACTTCCAAAGCAGACACCGCATAAGGGGTTTGTGATAAATCCTCCACCACAGAGTAGTTCTGGGAGGCCCTTGCATTTGGGTTGTAAGAAGCTTTCTTGAATGCACCTTTTGGGATGTGCGTCGTTGTTTATCCCAACGTCCTCTCAATTTGAAGAGGAAGAGGTGGGTTTAGGCTTCTTTACCCTTCTCATAGGTGCCTGGCTTTCCGTAATCATGTGCTCTAGTCATTATATAGGCATCACCTTTCATCATGTACACATTTGCGGACGAAGGATTACTTGAAGACAGAGGGGGTCCTTGACTGCCCCCTTCTGCGCTCGAGGAGGCTTGAGTTAGATTTTTATGATGTGGGAACGAGTTCGTTAACATGACAGGTTGTTGATGTGCCAATAACTTATGGGCCTCCGCAATCCGAGGGCACTGATGGGTCGGGTGGTCTTCCTTGCAAAGATTATAAGGATACTTTGACTTCTTCTTTTCAGTGTCGCCCCTGCCAGCATTATCGATGGGTTTCTTATCATGTGCTCTAGTCATTATATAGGCATCACCTTTCATCATGTACACNCCCCTGCCAGCATTATCGATGGGTTTCTTATCCCCCTTACCCTTTTTCCGTTGTTTCTTCTTTCCATCAGGCTGTTGGGTGGCCTTTGGGTTTGTCGTTTGCATGATGTGTACATCTGACTTTTGGGTAGGGGGAGCAGCCGAACCAGTGGTTTGGCTGGCCATTGTCTGTTGTATCGACAATTGTTGCAATTCATTTGACAATGGATCAGTGGGTTTGGTTTGTGCTAAACCAATAATGCCATCAGCATGTGGTCCAGACCTTTGCCTAGTTTTATCAAGGATTGACCTCGGTGCATCTGGAAAAATCTTGTAGAGTAAACCAGATTGAGAGTAAATTAGCTCTAGTTGTTGCGCTCTCATTATCGTGTCTTCCTCGAAAAACACTCTGGATGTTGCGACATCTTTAGATAACTGGGGTACCAAAGACTTAAGGAACCACTCTAGCAGGAATGCTGGTGGGACTGGCACATTGATCAAACTCTTCTGGCATCTCCATTCTCGAATATAATCCGAGATATGGTCTGCTTTTGTCTACTCAAAATTGGCCAGCAATTCAGTGCCGACGTCATATCTCACAGGTAATTGAAAATGGTTAAGGAAAGCCATTGCCAATTCGTCGAAGGAAGAGTAACGTGAGTAGTCAAGCTCAATGTACCATTTCGCAGCACTCCCTATGAGAGTGCGTTGAAACAATCGCAACTGAACAGAGTCGTCTCTTAACGAGTTGGATGAGCACCATAAGTGGAAGGTAGTCATGTGATCACCAAGATCTTCGTTAGGCTTGGCCTCGAACTTTGGAATGTCCGAAGGCAACTTGGTCGGCATAGGAGGCCAACTTGAACCCTGACAGATGGGGTCATTTAAGAGCCTTGTCAAATCTGGCAAGTGCAGGGTTGCCAGAAACGATAGTTTGGGTTGTGGATTGTAGTCGGGGAAAAAGGAGCCTGGGGTTTGGCTGGCACCAGATTGCCAGGAAAAGTTAGGTTGTTGGCCAAGGCTCTAGTAATAACCATGACCGTGACCAGCGTACAAATTGGGCACTTGTTGAGACATCATCTGTTGGTTCCCGTAATAAGACGTAAAGGGACGAGCTTGTGTCACATTCCAAGGATTCTGGGAGGGGTTGCCCCCTGCCGATCCGAAGGGAATAGGTGTTGGGCCTTGCCCGGGGTTCCACTCAGTATGGAAAGGGTTTCCCCCGATCGACATCCCTGGCAAGGGGACTGGTCCCTGCCATGGATTCCAAGATCCTTGTGAGGAAGGAATTCCTAAGTGTGCCCCCTATGCAAGAATAATACCCTGTACAGGATGTGGTTGTGCCTGGCTTTCCGTAATCATGTGCTCTAGTCATTATATAGCATCACCTTTCATCATGTACACGTTTGCGGACGAAGGATTACTTGAAGACGAAAGGGGTCCTTGACTGCCCCCTTCCGCGCTCGAGGAGGCTTGAGTTAGATTTTTTCGATGTGGGAACGAGTTCGTTAACATGACAGGTTGTTGATGTGCCAATAACTTTTGGGCCTCCGCAAGCCGAGGGCACTAATGGGTCGGGTGGTCTTCCTTGCAAAGATTACAAGGATACTTTGACTTCTTCTTTTCAGTGTCACCCCTGCCAGCATTATCGATGGGTTTCTTATCCCCCTTACCCTTTTTTCGTTGTTTCTTCTTTCCATCAGGCTGTTGGGTGGCCTTTGGGTTTGTCATTTGCACGCTGTGTACATCCGACTTTTGGGTAGGGGGAGCAGCCAAACCAGTGGTTTGGCTGGCCGTTGTCTGTTGTATCGACAATTGTTGCAATTCATTTGACAATGGATCAGTGGGTTTGGTTTGTGCTGAACCAATAATGCCATCAGCATGTGGTCCAGACCTTTGCCTAGTTTTGTCAAGGATTAACCTCGGTGCATCTGGAAAAATCTTGTAGAGTAAACCAGATTGAGAGTAAATTAGTTCTAGTTGTTGCGCTCTCATTATCGTGTCTTCCTCGAAAAACACTCCGGATGTTGCGACATCTTTAGATAACTGGGGTACCAAAGACTTAAGGAACCACTCTAGCAGGAATGCTGGTGGGACTGGCACATTGATCAAACTCTTCTGGCATCTCCATTCTCGAATATGATCTGAGATATGGTCTGCTTTTGTCTACTCTAAATTGGCTAGCAATTCAGTGCCGACGTCATATCTCACAGGTAATTGAAAATGGTTAAGGAAAGCCATTGCCAATTCGTCGAAGGAAGAGTATCGTGAGCAGTCAAGCTCAATGTACCATTTCGCAGCACTCCCTATGAGAGTGCGTTGAAACAATCACAACTGAATGGAGTCGTCTCTTAACGAGTTGAATGAGCACCATAAGTGGAAGGTAGTCACGTGATCACCAGGATCTTGGTTAGGCTTGGCCTCGAACTTTGGAATGTCCGAAGGCAACTTGGTCGGCATAGGAGGCCAACTCGAATCCTGACAGATGGGGTCATTTAAGAGCCTTGTCAAATCTGGCAAGTGCAGGGTTGCCAGAAACGATAGTTTGGGTTGTGGATTGTAGTCGAGGAAAAAGGAGCCTGGGGTTTGACTGGCACTAGATTGTCGGGAAAAGTTAGGTTGTTGGCCAGGGCTCTGGTAATAACCATGACCGTGACCAGCGTACAGATTGGGCACTTGTTGAGACATCATCTGTTGGTTCCTGTAATAAGACGTAAAGGGTTGAGCTTGTGTCACATTCCAAGGATTCTGGGAGGGGTTGCCCCCTGCCGATCCGAAGGGAATAGGTGTTGGGCCTTGCCCGGGGTTCCACTCGGTATGGAAAGGGTTGCCCCCGATCGACATCCCTGGAAAGGGGACTGGTCCCTTCCATGGATTCCAAGATCCTTGTGAGGAAGGAATTCCTAAGTGTGCCCCCTATGCAAGAATAATACCCTGTACAGGATGTGGTTGTCCATAACCGAGGTTGCCCCCGGCCAAAACGGAAGCTGACGAGAAAGCGTTGTTGCCAAACGCACCGAACAAAGAGAAAGGTGTCAAACCAACCGACATATTATAAGGAGGGAATGCTTGACTACCGGCTCCAAACAAGTTTATGTTAGGCCCAGCAGAGTGTTGAGGAACACCGCTGAGCGAGGGGGACGAAGGGGGCATATGACCCCCACTGTAAGGGAAAGTGATAAAGGGTGTGGAAGTGCCCCTAATAGATCCTTGCAGAGGAGTGTTGGAACTCCCTGCCCCCAAACCCAAAGTTTGTAGAGTGGAGGAGGAAAGTACAGTACTCGTACCGAAGCTAGGCATCCCATATGAGAAAGGAGAGCATGTCGTGTTCTGAGGAAACGAAGCAGTGATCGCTGCCATAGACAGAATCAAACCTCTGCCCAAGGTATAAGCAGTCAAGACCATGGTGGCTTGGACCAACGATGGTTGGTTAGGAGGTGGAACACCCCCAGTAGTGACATTCGTGAAGGAAATATCAGTATTCCCTGAAGAAGTTGCAGCATTTGCTTCCATTGTTGTTGGTGACACTACCAGACGCTCGTAAGGTAGAACCTGTAAGACGGTGGGCACCGATAGATCAGTGATGGGAGGGTTGTAAGGACCAAGGGCCTCTGATCTGAGGTCAGAAATGATTGGTTCCTGCAAAATCGAAAGTTCTTCTCTCGAATATGGGTTGGGCACAATTTCTTGTAACCCGGTTGTCTCAAAAGACCCTTGCTGGTCTAATTTTTGCCTTAGCGGTGGCGGGGGGGGGTGGTTTGAGGTCAATCGACAGCAGGCCTAGAAACCTTCATGACTAGCGGAACTCTTGATCCTCCACTGTGTGAGAAGATCAAAGACACACTAGGGAAATCTATAATCGTTTGAAAACCAGCACGCACTAAAAAAGGTACCTATGAGATAAAACAAGCAGTCACTAACTAGTTGGAAGAACAGTTACAACAACCAACACTAGAGCAACTTACCAGTGCAAGTGAAACTCGAATACGGAAGCACCCTCTGGGTATACTCTCCAAAGTGTGGCCCGATGTTTGTCCTAGGTACCGCGGTATACCCCCGCAGTCACTAGAAAGATAGGCAACTAGGTTGCCAGGGCGCAAACAGTCACCAGGTGGGTACAATCAACAGTCGGGTGGACCGCAATGAGTAGGGTATCAAGCCCAAAACTTATCAAGGGTATCGAAATCAAGTGCTCTAGAAGACAACTGAGGACCTCGAATGGATTCGAGACCCACGAAGCTCTGTGGCAAATGCAATCAACGGAATCCCAAGTCAAGCCTTCTATATGCGTTCCCCACTACATTTGGTTCGGCTTTGGAGGGGTTATCTCTGCTACCTTTCCTTACGCGACCTCGTGTTTAGCCCTTATGTTAGAGGGGGGTCCCAGATAACTTTTACGATACTGGACTTTTTACACTCCCTAGCACAGACTATTATGTTTGTTTTTCAGCCTTGAAGAGTTTCCTCTCCAAACCTAAATCAAGGCTCTAGCCTAGACTAGTTGATGTACCCTACAAAACATAAAGTCTAGTTGATTTTAATTAATCGTTAATTTCTTGGGCTTCTCTTAAGTCAAAGGTTATGAAAGTGAAACTAGTGATGTTTTGAGAGACGAAAGAGAAGATAAACAACAAGCTAGAAACAAAATAATTTCTTCTTGACAAATTCAGGTTTTCTCTTTTTAAAATTTTTTAAACCAACTTTTCAAACTTTTTCTTTCTAAGATCTTTTAACTGAAAAATCAAACAAGCTTTCGCTCGACTACGAGCTACTTATTGTCCTAATTCAATCAACCAAGAACTTATGAAAACAATCTTTTTCCTATTGATTAATGTAAACAACCAACTCTTTAACCAAACCAAGAAGTAAAAAATTTCAACATGCTTCAAAATACTAGAATTGAAAAATGGATTCCTTTTCTTTCTTCTAAAGCAAGCAAAAAGATAAAGTGAAGACAAAACATAAACCAAAAATCACTTCTGGCCCTACTGCGGATCGCAGTGAGTCACTTGACCAAACCTCAAAAAGGTTGATCTCAAAAAGACTCACAGATTTGTCTAAGACTCTACTACAGAAAATTCAAGAAATATGTTTGATGAAAATAAAACTATGCTATGGTCAAACCTAGGCTACCAACTGTGATCACAGAGACCAGGGCAGAGACCAAAAAGACCCCTGAAAAGACTGGCTTCTGACATGTAAGAGGATACTGCCTCTCTCTGTCAAAAGATCTCCCCAACACAGATACATGACTGTCACCACAACAACTAGCATATATACGTGTGTTGTCCAAAGGCAGAGCGTGTATGCACGCATGCAGAACTACTGCAGGGCGCGTATAGATCTGTAAATGCTCAAAAAAGTGAAAAACACAATCCAGCACAGGCATGGAGCATTGGTACTGAAAACTAGAGTTCCTCAGAGATAGAGAAAACAACTTTGGCAAAGAGAATGCAAGGAAACTTTTGATCAAACAAAGCTAATCTGAGGCTATTCCTATGCTATATACTGCAACACAAAGACTATGACCAAATCCAGGAAACCCCTGAGAAGGATCACTCCTGACAGGGAAAGAGGATGAATACCTCTAAAAAAAAAATTATGGACTTAAGCACGCAACTGAAACTTTAGTAGCCCAGCAGATATACGTGGGTTGTCTAAAGGTAGGGCGTGTGTATACGTGGGCAGGGATTCTGTAGGCCACATATACCTCTTTAAATTCCCGAAATGAAAATCAAATAGTCAAGCAATCATGCAGGGAGTACTGGTATGGAAAACCATAATCCCTACAAGCTCAGACTCTTGCAAAAACTCATAAAAAAGGTAATAAACCAATTCTAAAATACCCAAAAAGTATCCCCAGAAAACCCTAGAGATTCCCCAGTATGGTGGAGAATTTTGTTGTGGGTGGGAAATCCCTCCTACGGACTAGCATTAAGGGTTTTATCATGCATGCAGAAATGACCTAATGTCTCCTACTTTTTACCAACATCCCCATCATAAACCCAATTATTCATATGCAAATACAAGGTTAAATAGATCCAGTTACTGTACCTTAGTTTTCGTGTTTGATGTCAATCCCTTTAACACTTGGTCGCTCCTTGACTGCAACTCTCCTCCCAACGCTGACCTACATTCATAAAAGACAAACAAAGAACTCCACATGCATATAACCTATAAACTAATGGGTTAGAGATTCAATCAAAATATAATCAAATTTAAATATTGACAATCTCATATGGCGGGACGGGAAAAGTACTTCTTTTATTAATCTCACAAAAGTAACCTTACAATGGTGAGATCGACCACTGCTCCTCGAATCTGGTCCTAGGATCCTCTTCAACTGTGCTCCAACTGCTTCTGTATATGCTTCTCTTCACACAATAGTTGCAAAAGGTTGGGGCAAGGGGAATACTAAATCAGGTATAGTTTCTTTGCTATGATTTTCCTCCTTCCAAATGGGACCCCTACCCCTTCTTTTATAGGCTAGAAAGRGCTAGGTATTTGGTCGAGTGACCGACTATGGGCGGTCAGTCGGTTTAGTTAACTTACCCAAAACTGTGTGTTCCGTCTGCAACTTTCCATTTTTCATTCTTTTTAGGTATACGCGGGTTGTAGTGGGTCAGCCAGTGTACACACGGGTGCAGTAGTGGAGCAGCGAACGTATGCCTTCAAAAAGAGTGTTTTTTAAGAAGTTGTTTAGTAGTGGCTTGGCAAAGAAGTCAAATGAGATGGCATGATGCTAGGTAAGCATGTCTGGTGCAATTCAGGGTTATAAAAACCAAACGACTTCTCGTTTGTCCTTGTTCTTGTTCTGATTCAACTGAAATTTTAGGTTCTTCAAATCCTCCTTCAATTCTTCAATAGTTGGGTCCGTCTGTTGGTACTGGTTTTCTTCAAGCTACAAGGCTGCCTGTAGAGCCTCGGCCTGCGTCTGAAACTTCTTCTGTCGTAAGGGATATTTTAAGTGTGGGAGTAGTGAGTTGACAAGCAGGTGTCAGTGCTGCATCTCGGTCATAAGGTATTTTAACTTCCCCTTCAGACGCTTGAATCTCTGGTCAATCTCGCATACAGACTCTCCTAGTTTCTGTCTGATCTTGATCATTTCGTTCATGTACTGATCCTCTGAGCTTGGCTTCTGGAACTCATTAATCAGTAGCTTCTTAATGTATGCTAGTGTCCTCGTCGTCCCAAGGGCACTGTTCATATCTAGACTCATGTACCAGTCTAGTGCGTGGTCTTTCAGTGTGATCGCTAGTTGCGCAAGTTTGGTATCTTCATCAGTGATCTGTTTTGCCTCCCAGATCTTTGCACAAACGAACAAATGCTTCTCAGGGTCTTCTGCTGCTTCTCCTCAAAATTTTGGTAATATGATCGTGGGGTCGTGTCCTGCCATTCTAAATGATGAATTGCTACTTTCGCCGCGCGGTGTAGATACTTGACTGGTACTGCCTAAACTGGCTCCTCCAGTTGTTGCTCCTATGGTAGATGTACTTCTTGCTATCGAACTTCCTCCGAACTTCGGTTGTCTAAACGGTGGTGTTCTCCTTGGTGTATTGGTTGCACATGGGTTTATGGGTTCCACACTGACATTAATATGGAAAGGATGGCTATCTTCTCCTCCTGTTCTTGGTCCTCTTGTTTTCCTCTCATAGGTTGCGCGCAATATTTCCTCAATCTGCTCCACAGCCCAGAGATCCTCTACCTCTTCTTCATCGCTTTCCAAGCCCTCCCTCGCGGCTACGACTCTTTTCTTGGTATTCACCTTATATTGGTAGGGTACTCCGCTACACATCGTTCCTGGTGACGCCAAGATCCACTTAGTTTGGTCGTCATCCATCAAGATCGGGTCCAAGAATTCCTCCTCCTTCTTGCCTTTATCCTCACCTTCATCCATTTACCCTTCCTCTGCCAGTGCTTCCCCCCTTCCCCCATGCACGTAGGGAAGTCTAGTTGTTTGCTTCCATTGTCGTTACACCTTTGTTATATAGCAGTATTTTAATAGAAGTATACAATGATCGAATGTACCTTTCGCGAGGTCCACGTAGAAATTCCTGCTCTGTTGCGCTGCATGACTTCATTGTGTCAACTGTAAACTCTGTGATGAAGCCTACCACAATACTGTCAAGCCAAAAGTCGACTGCGCGAGTGAATTTGTTGTTCACCTGTTGTAACTGCTCAATCTGTACCAGGGTCTAATCTAGCTGTCGAATCCAGTTCGTCGCGTGGTTATCTTTCAACCTTAGTATCCACTCCTGTAGTAGGTGGGGAAAATCACAGAAAAAAAATTCGTGTAAATCTGTAAACACGTATTTATCCAGATATTTGTGAGGTGTGATGCTAGGGTTTCTATTATCTTTCTTGGCAAACTCTAGCTCTTTAGTTCTCAACCAGCCTTCAATTTCTGCTTTCATGGGGTTCCACGGTCTCAACATTCCCTTCTAGTGGCTCAGTGGTCTTCTGGTTTCACTCATTCTTTTCTTATGCATTCTATCTCATCTACTCGGTCCTCTCTTGTTTCTCTTACAACGACAACAGAACCATTTGTTGGTTAAGATGGACGACTTCTCTCTACTACTTGCGTCGTGGACCCAGGGTTCATATCTTTAAGGGTACCAACAAAGCCTAATACTATCGACCCTTCTGGTAAACCAGAAGGAAACATAGTACACGAAATGCACTAAGCAGTCTCACCCGAGATAGCTTTGATCGGTGGCTGTAAGACTCAGGTGTTTACAGCCTAGGATTGAGCATGAGATAGGGGATCTGTATTCTGAGCCATTAATTATGATTTGTATTACGAACTACTGTTATCCTCTTTTATATTTTAACCTTCGTGGTATCTTTTCGTTATATTCCCACAACAATTAACCAAGCGATATAATAACTCATTCATTCATTGCACACATCATTTAACTACTAAAAATATGACAAAGATATGCATGCATTCATCACATTACACAGGTATTACCGTGGTTCACCCTTTCCTGGGATACGTCCACAAAGATTTGGCTCTTGGCTCTCTTATTATGGCAGTTCTGCAATTCTCGCGCCTCGTGCTTACAACTCTCCTCAGATGGGTAAGATCTCTGTGAGGCGAACTAGATCATACCAGGCTCCTCGGCCTATGATCTAATCCTCAAAATATACCTCCTCTCTTCCTCTTAGCTCAATTTCTTACAAAAATACTTCTCTCATCAAAACATTACATAAAGATAATCAGCCTCTACATAGGTAGCGAACCGAACTTTTCCCGAACTTAACCGAACCTTTCTATGATACCTGTGTATCTATATTTATATCTATCGGGCTCTTCAGCCATTTACACAAAAACCTTACAAAAACCCTAACCCTACTGTCTTTAGGTCTTCCTTCTTTGCATGCGTGCTTTGCTTCCTTCTAGCTGTCGCCTTCTTCTTACACGTGCACGTGTTGTGCTTCTTGCCAGTTGTCGCTTTCCTCCTGCATGCTTTCTTCCCCATGATTTCTCTTCCAGCTGTCATTCTTCTTTGTGCACGCTTTCTTTCCCACTTCGGCCTGCTGCCAACAACTTCATAACATGACCAAGATATTCTCTTGGCACCCAGGGGCACTCTTAACTCATATTTTGTTTGTTTTGACAACAATTCACTATGAAACCTTGGTTTCATTAACCATTTACATGGCCCATCCAGGTTCAGTGTTGAAACCATGGGCTCTGATACCAATTTGTCACATCCCCGGCCACCGATGTCGGGCCATGCTACTCCAGAAAGCGCTTTGATACCATCTTGTAACGTCCCCAACCACCAACAGGCTGAGCATCGTCACAGAGTAAACATATTTTTACTCTGATACCAATTTGTAACATCCCCATCCACCAACAGGCTGGGCACACTACCTCAGACAGAGCTCTTTTGCGGAAATATTCACATATAAACTTAATAGGAAATGAAAGAGATAATATGGAAACATGCATACAACAAAACACATGATATTATTACAAGAATCACAGACATGCACTTAAACACATCGATTAACCATTAAGCACAAAAAAGATACGTATCTCTTAATTGAAGTACACCAACTGCGTGCAGACCTTCCACGAACCTCCCAGCCTTAGACCATGTTGCTCATCACTCTCAGTAGTGGGTCACCCCC